>JANBXA010000097.1:3442500-3620000 GCA_030556225.1 Cricetiscus sungorus | reverse complement strand
TTCTCACCCTAAAGGAAATTAGTATCTACGTGGGACATGTGCAGGCCCAGTCATGCAGCCTCAGTGCTGGAGAGCTCAGTCTTCTGTGCACGTGCTGTCAGAGAGCCACCCATCTCTGACACTCATTCTGGGTGGCCCATGGTGCTGATCCTCAGCTGCTTCCCCACTGCCTGCCATGCCAGTGCCACCCCCCCCCCCAAGAACATACAGGGTCTTACGGGGCATTTGAGAGGCAGCCATGCATGTCAAGGGACACGAGTATCCTACAAACTCTGTTTGCTCCTCCGATATTTGTACATCAGTGTTTCGCTTACTGGATGGCTAAAAATGTTTTCTTAAGCCTAATTCAGATGCTTACCAGAAACACACTCCTCAGCACTTTACAAATGACTAAAAATGCTAACTTTTAACTTAGCCAAATATTTTCTAAATCTCACATATACCCAAGCTTTCTTAAACTATCTTATTTGATAAAAATAAAAGACTTTTTATTTTAGAATCCAGTATTACAAGTTGTCTTTCCTTCCCTCCCCCCCCCCATAAAATCTAAAAGGGTGATTGTATCCAGGAGGGGAGGAACCAGTCCTCTTCTCTGTCTGGGCATTGTAGTAGACAGCTGCAGAGACTATGATATGTATGAAAGACAGATCACAGGAAGTCTGGGACCCTGGCATTTTGCCAGTTCTCATGGTGTATGACATCACAAGTTCATAGAACTTGCCTATCTTATTGATAACTTTGCAAGAGCAGGGTGAACTCAGAGGAAAGACAGAAGAGAAGCACAGAGCAAGTTCATGGTCCTGGGAGGCAGGTACCACAAGCATTTCCACACTAAAGATACAAGATGTGCACAAAGCATGCTTCACCGCAGCTCATTACCAGAGAGAAGCAGGCTAGGTGGAGAGCATCTGGCAGAGCAGAGGTCAGAGCTCAGAGGATGGCAAGCCCTCCTGCTGGGGCCTGTGTCTGGTGAGTCCTGGATTTGAGAGTCACTCAATTGTGTCCGCGCCTGCTGACCCAAGCAACATATTAAGACCAACCCATTTAATGAACAGCCAGCTCGTAAACCCATTATGTGTCTGTCACCTTAAGTTCTCTTAAGCCTGGGAATAAAGTACGGACCCCATCGCGCTGGTACCTTTCTGCAGGACCTGCAGCCCCAGTTAAGCCCTCTATCTTGAGAGATGTGTTTCAGGTGCTACGTTGAGTCAGATCCTGAGGTCGTAAACTTGGAGTCTCCTTGGAGAGCAGCATCCAACTGTTCCTGTTCAAAGGGAGACTTAACACTGACCCCAGCCTTCAAAGCCAGCCTCTCACTGTCTTCCTGGGAAGGAGAGGGAATATGAAACGTGTTTCCTCTTACAAAAGTCCCTAGCACTGCCATGAGATTCCCCATCCTATGTCCCAGCTTCCAGGACCCCCCTTCCCCCTCCATGCACAAAGGGTTTTTGAAAAAATTGTAAGGTTTTGACAAAATTACAGTAGGCAAAAATGCAATCTAACAGCTGCCTACTCTCTGCTTCAGCTACTGTTACCAGTCCTTAGATCTGAGATGTGGAAGAGGCACATGAAGCAGAATTGGGGAATCAGAGTGTGATATAACAACAGGTAGTTATGCCGGGCTGTGGTGGTTCACACCTTTAATCCCAGCACTTGGAAGATAGAGGCAGGTGGATCTATGAGTTCGAGGCCTGCATGGCCTACAGAGTGAGTTCCAGGACTGCCCAGGGCTACACAGAGAAACCCTATCTACAAACAAACAAAAAACAGATGGGATGTTGCCCACTACATAATCTGGCCCTCAGCACACTAGCAGGCCCCATCACCAGCCAGTGCTCCGCAAGGCCCTGCTGAAGTGGGCTGCAGCAATAGCACTTAGTGTTCATAGGTCAGCACAAGGAAGACCTGAGGGCACCCTCACACAGAGGCATCTTCTCCCCCAGAGTGCTGTAAATGCACTCAAAAATCAGCTTCTTGGAAGCAAGATGTCCTGTGTGTGTGCTGGCACCAGCCTGGCAGCCCCACCTACCCTGTCAAAAGCCAGAGGCCACCAGGGGACAGAATGACCTATTTGCTGGCTTCTGGCCAGAGAGGACCTCAGCTGTGGTGTTGAGCACACAGAGGTGACACTGGGAATGTGTACAGTCCTCAAGTCCAGCTTGACAGATCCCGCCACAGAGGGTGGCCTCGTTGAGGCAGGGTTGAGTGTCTTGCCATTATTTCAGAAAGATGAGCCAATTTCTGTGTAGCCATTGCTTCTGGAGCCTCGAATGCATCGTTGTAATTAGAAGTAAGGATGTAAGTTCTCTTCCACCTGTCAGTTGAGGACCTTCATTCAAAGTGCTCTGTACCCAGCATTGCCTCAAGCCATGACATCTAACTTGTGGATGACAGTGGTCAGGGCTGGTGACAACCAGATTTATTGCCCCCCCCACAAGCAGGTGGCCCACTAGAGCCAGAGTTCAGGAAGATCCCTGACAGTGGCTCTCTGCCAGTGTCTGGACTTGCCTGAACCTCTCTCTGCATGCTCAGAAGCTGATGTGAGGCTTGTCAACCCCAGCTTGGTATATGCCCTAGGGACCGGGGATGGAGGTCCTCATGGTGTCACTTCTTCAACGTGGAGCTCTTCTCCTCTATAACCGTTGGCCCTGCTGGGCTGCAGGCCCTGCTTCCAAAGCCGAGAATTCACGTGAGGCTAGAGAAAGCCCTAGTAAAGGGGAACATCAGCTCTGATCCAGGGCTCAGAGCTCTCACCCTTTCTAGTGGGGGAGTGACTGCTCCCCCCTTTCTAGCCCCCTCACCCTTATAAGCACACACATCACACACATATTCTCTCTCTCTCGGTACATATTCACGCATTTACACACATGAAGGTCTTTGCCCACGTGCTTACATGCACATAGGTCTTCACCTGTGTGCATTTACACAGTTATACACAGGTGCACACAGGTCTACATCTCTGTGCAAAGACATGTATTTATACACGCCAGAACATAGGTCTCCATTTGTACCGATGGATGCACATAAGCTTGCTCTTCTCCAACAATTGCTGCTTTCCATGATAGACTGGTTGGGCAATGTTTACTGGAGTGGAAATAGCAGCTTCTGGTCACCCTGGGCATAGGGCCAGTGTTCCCTATGACTCTGAGAAAGAATTAACCCTTTCTTGGCAAGCATCAGAGAGCTTCTGTTCATATGGGTCACTTGTATGTTTCTTGGGTACCAAGAACTCTACTTCCTGGAAGGGCTCACAGTGGTCCCAGTGTAATGTCGTGTAAAAGACAAGTTGTTGCAGGTGGAAACTAAGGCTCTGGGGTTTGGAAATGTACTCAGCCATGTGGCTACTGTCTGACAATGTTGTCAGGAGCCTGAGCTGATCATCAGTGGGACAGGACTAGACACCTATTTACCGTCCCTTACCTGGCCAAGTCAGGGTCAACACCAAGCTAGGCTCCTTCAACAGCTTGCTGTTTCCGCTGTTCTTTTGGTAAGTAGACAGGGCACAAAACCCAGCAAGCCCACCCACACAGTCAAGGACACCTTCGGCATTCAGGGGCATTTAACTCCCATGGCCGTGGTAACAAGATTGTGGCCTGCTGCCTGGAAACTTGTAATTTAATCCTGATTGCCTTATGCAAAACATGGCCACTCTGGGGGCCTGGTCTATATGGAGCATCTGTAGACCATGCAGGCCTCAACTACAGTGGAGCCTGGCCATGACCCCAAAGCCAAAGAAGGACAGTGTCCTAGTATCCTATAATCCATCAAGAAACTGAGATCACAATGCTAGTGAGTGATGCCTCCAGCTGCCAACTGTGTAGAGGAGCTGTATGTGCTGGCTTAACTCTAGTCTGTCCATCTTGACACAGTGAACACTGGGGAGAGCCAGGGAAGGAAGGACAGGGGCCCTTGGAGACATTAGAGCCAGCTCTTTTAGCAGTGACAGGCCAAGGAAAGTACAGATATCTGGCATGCATTCAAGAAGGGAAGCAGGAGGAAAATGTGTTCTTAGCTTCTCACAAAGAAACAACTTGTGCGGGCCCTACACTCCCAGCTGGAAGGTGGGTCCACGGCAGATAACAATAATTTCCCCTGGAGACGGTGTCTGCATTCACTCTGCTGTTAGAGGTGGCAAAGGGAAGCTTGTCCACATCTACCCCATGAGGCATAAACACTCTATTTGCATTCTGAAATTCATTGACTGTTAGAGAAACACAACTTAGGAGCCCTGATGGGGGAAGGCGGTGGAGGCAGGGTTGAAGGGGAGGCAGAACAATCCAAAAGGCAGGGGGGGAAGTCTTCCTCTGGTTGAGGGTGAGGCCCTGGGTTCACCAACTACCCAGGGCAGCTGTATAGAGGCAGAGGCCACCATCATCTAAAGCCTCCTTGTATCCCTGGGCCCAGCAGGGAGTTGTGGTAGGGCTGAGGCTAGTGGGGGCAGGGGGGGGGTGGTTACTGATGTGGGCATTCTCCAGGGACCAGCAGGTGCAGGCTGGTGGCTCATTCAGGCAGGAGCAAGACATGTTCTGACTCTCTCCCATCCAGGGACAGGAGGGAGGGGCCCCACTGGGTAGTGGGTGACTGTTTGTAGGGTCCTTGAAGCCAGCCCCTGCTGCTTCCCCTATTCCCTGCTCCTCTCACCAAAGAACAAACAGTTTTTGGGTACAGGGAGAGAGGCTGTGGGGAAGGAAGTGGGGGGAGGGCATGCTCTCCTGGCACAGCAAAGCAGCTGGCCAGGCCTGCCCAGGCTGACCCACTTCCCAGGATGCTGGGAGCAGAGGCAGGAGCCAAGAAAGAAAGAAAGAAAGAAATGCGAAAGCTCTGTCTGGCATGGTACCAGCAGCATGAGCACACTGCCGTAACTTCCTCAAGTCCGAGAAATCAGGGTATTCAGGAGAGGCCCAGCCTTGGTGACACTGTGTTTTGAAAGTGCCATAGTAGCCCCTGCAAACCATCACTGTTTAATCCCAGACAGCAGCAGAGAAGGAGGCCAGCCTGTCTGCTCTAAACACATGGGTAATGTTTGCCAAGTGGTCAGGTTTCCGCCAACGTTTATGGAAATAGTGTAGGCCTAGTTTCAAACCCTGGTGCCCACCCCAACCCCAGTGAACTCCTCACACATATTACACCTGCTGTTGCCCAAGTAAGTTTTGGGTAGGACAGAGTGAAAAAAGGTATTCCAGTTTCCATCCACTTCTGCAAGCGGGGGTCTTTGGAAAGGCACGGGGAAACATGGCAGGGTCGTCTCAGAGGATCCCTCCTGGCAGCGATACACACAGCATGCTGTAGGTCACCCCACCAGAGTAAGGGGCAAGCCCTAAGTCTTGAGTGTTGAAAGCAGCTTGCAGCATGCTGGCTGGGGCCTCTTGCACATTTAATCCAGCCCCGCGCTAACTGCTCTTCATTTAGTCTCTTTGATTTTGCCTTTTACTCTTGTTCGTTTCTTTGTTTGCATTTAGTCTGTTTGTTCCTGTCTTTTGCTTTTCATTTATTTCCTCGCACTGTTGTGAATGGAATCCAGGGCCCTGCACGTGCTTAACATACACTCTTCCAAGCTGCGCCCCAGCCCTCATATGTTTTTTATTAAATGTTACATTTGCTGTAAACTGTAAAAGAGACCATAATGGATCAGAAAGGTAGAAATGGTTAAGGTCATCTGGTTCATGTCCAGGCCAATTGAAAACAAAGAACGAACAAACAAACAAACAAACAAACAAAAACCCTCTTTTTCTACAACCAGAGTGCAAATCTTGGTGCCATGGGGTTGTAGCCACAAAATACCAAAGCTGGGAGCTATGAACCACAGTTCTGGGGGCACAAGCCTGTGGCCAGGGTTTCAGCAGGCTCTGCTCTCCGTGTGGGCTCTTGGAGGGGGTCCTTTTGTGTCTGCCAGTTTTTGGTATCCTATGGATGGACACCCACCACGGGACATCCGGTTGCTGACCCTATGAACCTCTCTTCTTGTCTTCATGACTCTGTGTCTATCTCTCTCCGCCTTTGGGATGTTGGTCATGGTAAACTGGGACTTGCCCCAGTGACCTCTCTATCCTGACAGTGACCTCTGTGAAGGCCAAATTTCTCAATATAGTTACAATCTGAGGGAGTAGGCATGGGAGACCACCCCTTTTCTAAATTATAGTACACAGTTCAATCCCTAGTAATCTTTGAGGTCCCCAGGGCACACTATCCAAGGGAATTATTTAATTTACATTCCCGAGAATTTAGTACTTCTGGATGTATTGGTTAAAGATGGCCAGAAAATTAACTTTTGTAGTGATCTGAGGATCAAGAGTGAGATGGATTTATTTTTATTTGGATTCTTGTTATGTTAAACTGTGTATGGCACCAAAGCTGTTGTTCGTGTTCCAAACTGCACTGCACTCACCGAAAGAGAACAGATTTGTCTGACAACATGTACCTTGGCTGCCAGGGCTGGCACAGCACTGAAGCCTATGCGTTCTGGTTCCTGGGGCTGTGCCTTCTGCAGAACGGAGTGTTCCCCCTCTCCCAGGATGTCCATCTGGAGCTGCCTGACCACTGACCACATGCACAAGGATCCTGCCATTTGAAGTGAGTCAAACCACTCTAATGTGCTCATGGGCACATTTACACTCCACTGGGCATGGTGGATCAAGCCTGAAATCATAGCACTTGAGAGTCTGAGGCAGGAGGATTGCCTTAAGTTCAAGGTCTGTCTGGGCCACATCATTTAAATCATTTAGTTTTTTGAGATAGGGTTTCTTGTGTAGCCCTTGTTGTCCTGGAACTAGCTCTGTAGACCAGGCTGGCCTCAAACTAGCAAAGATCCTCCTGCCTCTGACTCTTGAGTGCTGGGATTAAAGGCATGCACCACCACCACCTGGCTTGCAGAATATTTATTAACTATGCAACAATATGTTGCATTTGTTTTTGTTGCAGAATAATGTAAAGATGTGTTGCATTTGTTTAATTATGTAAAGATGTGTTGCTGTTTTACCTTGCCTGCCTAAGGCACCCTGACTGATCTAATAAAAATCTTAACAACCAAAAGTGAGGAAGGAGGTATAGGTGGAGCTTAGGGCAGGGATGAGTAAGTAGGAAGAGGAATTTAGACTTATAGGAAGAAATAAAAGGAGACAACAGGGAGAAGCCAGGGACCAGACAGACAGACATGGAGGATGCATGAAAGTAGGACATATAGAATGACAGAAAAGTAAAAAGCCCCAAGACAAAATGTAGATGAATAGAAATAGGTTAAATTAAGTTAACAGAGCTAGTGGGACGAGCCTAAGCTAAGGTCAAGCATCCATAATTAATAATAAGTCTTCATGTCTTTATTTGGGAGCTGGTTGGCAACCCAAAGAAAATGCCAACTACACCAAACTAACAATATTTAACTTATAACAAAATATGATCACAATGGAGGGGACTTCTGTGTGTTCTCATTGGGGCTCCTAGCCTTCTCACTTCTCACTTTGTATTCTGTAGCAAGGATCTCTGTTTATTTGGAAAGGTGGCATTTCATCACAAAAGAACAAGGCTCCCCACTGGATAGGAAGGGAACACTGTTCTACCTGTATAAAATGTGTGACCAGGAACAAGTCCATCCCACATGGGGCCACATAAGTGAAAGTGGGGTCACAAAAATTAGACAACAGTAGGATGTGCAAAAGCCAAAAGCTTATTTGAAAACAAACATGTAATGCATTCAGGGTGTTTCTTGTAACACAAATAAATAAATGACCCAGTGACTGATATTGTGGTTCAAACGGAGGCCAATAGCTCTCACCTCTATCTCAGGCTGAAAGGGCAGATCCACACACAAGCTCTACACCAAGTCTCAAACTTCTGCCTCTCCTCAGTATGGCTGGAGAACGAATGCCCCTCTGAGACCTTGCTTCTGTCTTATGTACTTCCCTAATGTTGGGATTAAAGGTGTGAGCTGTAATTCTCTTTTAGACTGTTTCGCTCTTGTGTAGATCTGGGTGACCTTGGATTCACAGAGATCCATCTGCCTCTTAATCCCGAGTCCTAGGATTAAAGGTGGGTACCACCACCTCCTAAAGCTTCTGGCTGCTGGGATTAAAAGTGTGTGCCTGGCTTCAAAGGCTTGTGGTTGACTTTGTTTTCTGAATCTTCAGGCAAGCATTAATAAATCATGAATAATATATCACTACATGAAGTATCATGATACTTCACTGCAACCGTGGTTCTGAGTGCATATCACATGCACTTTGCCCTGTGCATGCTGACATGCCCAATGGTGCCAGTGGATGCTGCCTGAAACATCTTGACTCAAATTTGTTGCTAATGTGAGTAAATGCAATATTTATTCCATACATACAGATTTTCTGCTCTTACAGGAACAGTGTTTAATAACAGAAAAAAGAAGATTTTCAATATTTTCCTACTGTCATTTCTCAGCAAGTAAGTATCAAAATTGGTGTACTTGGTTTGAGTATTTAATTTTAAAATTGTTATCATTAGTTGCTTACTTGAGTTATATATATATATATATATATATATATATTAATATATATATATATATATATATATTTCAATCTGTTTTTTTAGGATTAGGAAAAAATTCCAGTAACTTATGAAATGGCCCTACATATAACTTCTGCCATTCTGTTCTACATATTTATATGGAATTGTGAATGCTGAGATCACAATTCACAATAATAAACTAAAAATGCCATCTAAGGGCTGTAAAGAGGCTGAGTAGTTAGGAGTGGCCATCTCAGATAGCTCCTAGCATACATGGCATGTGGTGGTTCTCCAACTGGTCTGCCTTCACCTCCAGCTCCAGAGGAGCTGACATCTTTGGCCTCCGCAGGCACCTGGATTCACATGAACACACCCCAAGGAACATGCAACACACAAACATGTAATTAAAAAGAAAAATAAAATCTTTAAAACAATATTGGCCAACTCTGGAAAAAAAAGTCCTACAAGATCAAATAATCAGAGGACATTTAATTTTTCCCTCAAAAATAAATAAGCACACCCATCTCATTAGTATGCAAATTTCATCTTATCCTTAACAGTAAATTGTGTGACCAAATAATTGGCTTGAAATAAATTTCTTTGATTCATCATCAAGTTTGATTTGTATACTTGCAGAAGTGAAACCATTCAACAGCAGATAGCTTGCTTTCAGTTTATTAATGTATTCTTAAGAATATCTTAACTATTAAATTTTTATTTCATTTTAAAACTAATCTCAAAAAAAATGTCTACTAGAATTCACACCTCTCAACCTACTGGCTTATTAAGGGGATGACTGTAATACTCACTTGGTAAGGGTTCTTTTCTCAGGAGCTGACATCTGCTGAACCAGGGTCCACCAGAACCTCCAGCTCACAGAGAGTTGTATGAAAGTCAAGGAGCAGCAGAAATGTAGTCTAAACTCCCACCCCCATCACCCCCACCCCAGTCACTTACGGCTTTCAACCCAGGAGGATATAGAGCGAAGGGATATGCTCTTGTCATATTCAGCTCTAAGTCTAATGTCAACTTAGACTAGGCATCATCTGTAGTTTAAAGGACTTGACATGCAGGATCACCTCATACATGACATCAATTCCACTGTCACCACTGCCTTGGACATGCCACAGACAACACACATCAAATGATATCTGAATACCAGGTTCTTAGGCACTGGTCTGCAGTGTAGGAAGAGAAAGGAGGGCTCAAGCAACACAGCCATGGTATTTAAGAAGTGTCTGGAAGAGTACACGTGCATATTCATGACTGTACTGCAGAGAGTGGCGTGGTCAGACAAGGCTGACTTATGGGAGTCCCATGGGAACAACTTCCCTCTCACACAGCATGTGTTGGATTTTAGATGAACCAACAAACATCTAATTATTTATTTCTATGCCAAGAAGCTGGAAGTACTTAGAGCAACTGGCACCATGCCTGACAGTCATTGGAATTTAATTGCTTGGGGAGTGGAGAGCAGTGCGGTGCATGAAGTCTTATGGCCTTTTTAGAGAGAGAAAAAAGTCTTGGATTGTCTGGTGTGGCCTGTGTGAGAAAACAATGCCCAGCATTTGATGGGAGCCAACCAAAGCACTTGAGAGTAGGGAAGAGCTCTAACATGGCTACGGCCCACAGGTCACTAGCCACTTCTACTTCTGCCATGAAGGAACAGGTAGAGCTGAGAATCCCCAGGGCAATGTTAGAATCAGGAGAACATGCTCCCTGGAGGAAGATGGCTTCACTTCCAAGCCCATAGTGTATACCAACTCTTTCAATCTGAGATGGGTACTGTAAGGGAAGCAGAGTTGATAATCTGGTTCCTGTCAGGTGTGAGAAGGGTGACTTGACTGTATTAGAGGTTTTGCCTGTGGAGATCTAATGCTGCTGGTGGCCTGGACTTTACCCAGTTGCACCCGGGCACCCAAGATGTAAAAACTTTAGTCAGCATCACACCCGACTTAGGCATATCCCCATTGTTTTAGTTAGGGTTTCTATCGCTGTGAGAGACACCATGACCACAACAACTCTTATAAAGGGAAACATTTAATTGGGGTGGCTTACAGTTCAGAGGTTTAGTCCAGTATCATCATGGTGGGACATGGCGGCACGCAGGCAGCATGGCGTTGGAGAAGGAGCTGAGAATCCTACATCTTGCAGGCAACAGGAAGTGGTCACACTGAGCAAAGCTTGAGCAAAAGAGACCTCAAAGCCTGTCCCCGCAGTGGCATACTTCCTTCAACAAGGCCACTCCCTTTGGGAGCCATTTTACTTTCAAATCACTACATCTTTACATTTCTCTCTCAAGTCCACACTGCTGTTAGGCTCTTTCCGAGGCAGGAGGATTTAATGGCATACACTATCACTCCCATCAAGATCACAAACCAGGCAGTTTCAGGACCTCGGACGTGGTGGTAAGGTCCATGGACATTTTTCTGAAAGAATGAAGAACCAAACAAAATAATTCAAACTACCTTCCCAGAATCTAGTGCAGGAGGGTTATCGGGATCACTGCCGTGCATTTCCCTACTTAAATGTTTATAGATTCCTATTCCAGTGAAGTCTGTAATTTGCAGAGGTGTGGTGATTAGTTTTTAAGTTCGTTGTAAAACGCCCTGTAGTAGGGGTAGGGCTACAAATCCCACATGGTCCTATGTGGGGACTTGAAAAGATGGGGAAAGATAACAGCACCCAGAGTAGGGACGCTGGGGACTGACTGTAGAGGAGGCCAAGAGGCTGTTTTCTGGATAGGCTTCCGCCTTTTTCTCCGGCCACGCATTAATCGAACCGCACTAAGAGACCTCAGGAGTCTCGCACATGTTTGAGGGGAAACTGAAATTAATCATGAACACGATCTCAACCTCAAGATTGCCTATTTGTATTATAACCAACAGAAAATGGAAGGTTTGCTTCCAGCAGTTGAAAGCTTTCTGCCCAGATTGGTGTTTGGCTACCAAACAAGAAGGGTTTTTACAGCTTTGGTGTTGAACTCAGAAGGGCTGATGGTGTAAATTGGCCAAGCGTATCAAAGCCAAGAGGAAGAAAGCAAATGTTCAAGTCCTCTGAAATCTAGCCATGGGCCATTTGCATAAAGCTTTTAAAAGTAGCATTTACCCAGGGGCCCAACCCTGATTTGACTACTTGTCTCACAGAACCTGGTTGTCACCCCAGGCTGCCCACGTAGAAGAGAAAGGCCTTGTCTAAACATCAGGAAACATCCACCAGTTGGTACGCTTCACTATCCCGAACATTTTAAAGATTCCAAACACCATCAGGATGTAGGCCTTTGGGTTTTTAATTACTATGTGTGGCATCGTCTCTTATAGATGCTCAGCGGGACCAGGATGAAATGCTGGAGGTCCACCATAGGTGGGACCCAGCGTGCTGCGCTGCTGACACCTGTTCCCCGGTGCCTTTCAGGTTTGAGGAGGGCTCAACAGGTCATGCCCGCTGGGTGCGGCAGGGTCTCCTTACTGGAGGCACACTGTGCGCGGTGGAGCAGCTGTCATCAAGGCCAGTAGCTGGCTGCCTCGAGCGAGCTCAGGGCCTTTGCTCACTGGGGATGGAAAGAGTTAAGTGCAGAGGCGCGGGAGCGGCGGGCGGGCGGGCAGGCGGGCGTGGGGCACGGCTCTCTCTAGGCCCTCGGAAGACAAGCTCAGCCGCAGCCCTGTCGGCATACCCCCTACCCGGAGGCGGCGCGCGGGGCCGCGACGAGGTGCACGCGCGCCCGGGTCGTGGGCGGCCTCCCAGCTCGCGCTCCCTTCAAGCGCAGCGAGCAACGCAAGAACGAGCGACCGCTGCCACTCAGGCGCTTGGCCCGGGAGCGGAGGAGTCCGGCGCGCTCCTGGAGGCGGGAAAGCGCACAGGATCGGGGCGCCGGCTCGCACAGGTGCGTGGAGGCTTCCCCTGCGCCCCCCTAACTCCGGCGCTCTCACAGGTGCGCGCGAATGTTGGCATGCGCATGCGCGCCTGAGTCTACTCCCCCCCCCCCACCGGCCAGGCTGCCTGTCTTGGGCTCCGGTGGGCGCAGGGGTGGAGGGAGAGCGGCGAGCTGCCAGCGGTGAGGTAGGGGACCGGGCGCGGCCTGCGGGACACTGGGAGAATGGAGGGACCCCGGGGATGGAAGGCAGGGACACTGTTCTTGTCGGGAGATGGGGACTGGCGCGCGGTTTGGGGGGCCGGGTTCCTCCAATGTAAGCACCGAGCGGGGCGTGGGAGGGCGGCAGGCGACAGTGAGTCGCCTGCGATGGCCCCTCCCAGGCCTGGGTCCGGCCGCTCCCTCCTGCTGCCAGCGGCGCTGGGTTCTTTACTGGGGGACTCAGGGTCACTGCATTAGCTCGAAATGTGGACATGGCTTGGCGTGCCCGGTCAGGGAGGTGGGGGCTTATGCTATCTGTCCCCTTCGCCACGCGTAGTCTGCGGGGGCGTGTGGGCCCCGGCACAACCATACTTTCCGTTCCGGGGGCCTAGGCTGGTGGAGCCAGACGACGGGGTGGGTCGGGGATGCCTGGTGGCCTGCGCGGGTACGTGCCTGACAGCTCCGTGGGGAGGGGATGGAAGGGAGGAAAGCGCGCTGCATTTAAATTAGGAGTGAATGCAGAGGCTCGCCTTCATCCAGGCGCGAAGCTGGCAGTGGATCCCTGCCAGCCCCCGCTGCGCGGCTGGGACAGCCCCCTCCAGGGTGGTGGGAGCTGGTTCTGCGGAGTTCCTCTCCGTTGGCCCACTGCACCTGTAGCGCTAGACTGGAGAGGATTTTCACGCCAACACTGTTAGCTCTCCTAAAGAACTACATTACACCCCCCCCACACACACACACACACACTAGTGTCTATTCCGGAGTGTGGTGAGCACTTTTACTTCCTCTCAGCCCACTCGGGAGCTTATCTTGAAGTTCCTGGTTCCCAGCACCCCACCTCTTCCCACTGAATCGCAGTTACCCAGGCTCTAATTAGTAACCCGGTGGCTGTCTGTCAAAGGCGCCCTTAAGCCTTTCATCCTGAGCGGCTCCTATTATTAGAACCTTCCCCCCTCAAGCCTTGCCAGGCAGAAGGAGCTTTCCCGGGTACCAGAGTTGCTGGGAGAAACCAGTGTCCCCAAGATGACTCATTCGGTGCTCCAACTCTCCATTCTCGTGTAACTCAGCTGAGGTTCAGATGAGATAAAAATTCTACAGAGCTTTTCAATGTCTGCTGCTAGAAAAGTACGGAGGGGAAATAGGGAAAATATTTTTGCTTACGGTCTGCATGGTCACCTACGGTTTGGGAGGAGGGAGAAAGCATTAAATGTGTCTGTTTCTGTACAAGCCCTTCCCAGCAACGCCATCTTGGGGGCCACTAAGTCATGAGAGGATGGAAGGGTCTAGCTCTGTGATTTCAGATCACATCACCGGTGACTTTGTTCCCCGAGCCGGTGGTCTCCGATGGGCTATGGTCCAGTATAAGTCGCAGCATGAACAAAGGGAGTTGACAGTGTCGCTTACTCTCCTTGCAATATGCTTTCTGAGCCAAGCTGCTAGCGCTCCATCTAAGCTCGTATTTCAGACGTTTCCTAAACACCAGCGGCATAGATCACTGTGTAATAACAGCTTGATGAGAATCTGGACCCACTTAGGCAGTGGCAGTGATTCTCTGCGCCACTCTGCATCTAGGCTGGGGTCAGAACAGACTGTGACGGCTGGGTATCAGGACTGCATGGAGCAGAGCAGGCTGCCTCTGGTGGAAACCAGCCTACCCTCCTTCCTGTGAGCCCTTGTAATCCGGAGATGTCTGCTCTGTTCTGGAAGCCGTGAATTATTATCTCACCGATGGCCTTGAGTTTTTCTCTTGAGATTATGTTGGTTATATACTGAGAATATTAGCACCAGCAAAGGTCTGTAGAATCCTTACTGAGAACAACTCTTATAATAAAATTCGAACTTATAGGAGTTTACATTTTGGAAACATTCTGCTTCCTGCTAGACATAGTATCATAATTAAACATTGCCTTGGGAACTGAAACTACTTCAGGTCCTTCAAGTACTGTTCAGATGGCTGAACACTCTTTGAGTGGTGTTTGTTGATGTTTGCTGTAATTATGGATAATCCTAGGTGCTAGGAACATAATTCTGGGTACCATGACCTGGTCTCTCTGCCTGTACGTCTTAGACTTGAAAACAGTGCAAGCTATGAAGCATGTCCTGTCAATACTTGTGTAACTGAAGGATTGCTGTCCCATCATTACTTATTAAGAGCTCTGAAGGGAGTGTCTGCATCTCACAAACAAAATAATGAAGGCTCCTGGAGTGGCGAAGGGATGGGTCCGGTGCATCAGCAGGGACTTTGTGTGCAAAGGCCCTGCAGTGGCAGACAGATCACTAGGGAGGTCAGAGAGGAGCATGTGGAGAACCTGTTGAGGGCCTGTAGCATACACTGTTGGAAGCTTGACACTGGAAGGCTTGATGGAGTGACAGTGGCTCCAGTTTGTTTTACAGAATGGAGGGCCCAAGTCAAAGGGAAATCCTGAATATGGAGGGTGTGGGTGAGATGTTGCATAAATAAAAGGGCATGTTGGGATGTTTGGGGGTCATTGTTTTGGTTACGAATTCTTAGAGCCATTCAGCTTTGATGTCTGGGATCTCTGAGCCACATTTATCTTCTGCTCTTGCTGGTGTGATGGTCCCTACTCACTCAGGATGTGGATGACTACTTTTGGATGCATTGGTCAGCACCCACCTTCTGGGCCTCCATTTGCTTCCCACGGCCATAGGATGTGGTCTCCAATTCAAGTATCAATACTCCCATTGAGGTTCTCAGACTTGATGGCTCAAATAATAGCATTCATTTGTTTTGCTTGCCATCCGGCAGTCTCAGGGATGGCATGTCTGCCAATCAGTGCCAGATGTGGTAGCCTGAAGGCAGGGCTTGAGTCACAGAAAGCTGTTATTCGATTCTTGCATGGCTGGGTAGAGAGGCAGCCCAACTTCTTAGCTACCTGTGTCAACTTCCTCTCTGAATAGTGTCCTAAGGAAGAGTGCCATGGAAGCTGAACCACTTTTCCCTAGGAGTCTTTAGTCACATAGAGTCATTTTCATCACAGTTACAGTCTGCTTACTGAAGGAAAAGATGAAACTCCACCACTCAGGGAACTCTGTCATACTCCAGGGAGAACATAGGGTCACTTCTAAGAGGTATATTTGGGAAGTATTGCTTGTCAAGTCAGACCTCCAACTGCTGAATTTAACACCCCTGCCCCCCTCCCTTGAGATGAGGGTCAGGGAGCAGGATGGGAAGGAGAACTAAGAGGCTGATAGGCCCGAAGCGCACAGCTATCCCAAGACACCAAGGTACAAGCTAGCAGTAGCTTGGTGCTGGCTCTCCAAGTCTCTTCCTTCTCCATGGTAATATCTGCTGTTTGCAGCTAAGTGACTTTGCTCTGCCTGTGTCCTGCCCCCACAGTACCTCCAGAGCCTAGCATGCTATTTCATCTTGTACTGCATCTGTTTCCTCTAGCTGGAGCTAGCCACATCTCGCCCCATCCAATTTCCAAAGGTCTTAAAATGTTCCGAGTTTCCAGGGATCTCTGGGGACTCACGCCACTAGACAAAAGCATCTGCACATCCCGTCCAAATGAAGTGTTTACTTGGACTTCAGCAAGGCTGCTGTGCGTTAAAGTGCATACAGTTCCCAAAGGCCCTGTGTTCTGATGGAAAGGGACCACAGAGCCCCATGGTTCTCTTCTTTCACTGTTTTCCAGGGCTGGCTCAGGAAGTTAGCATCACAGGAACTGCAGAGAAGACACCTGCAGTAGGCTTGCTAAATGTGGGAGTCTAACAGAGGACGAGAGGAGAGGAGGATAAATCATCTAGGACCGCAAAGCAAACAAAAGGCTGAAGGAAAGGCAAGAGTGAGCCTTACCCACCAGTACTCACCTAGTGGATAACATGGGTTCATTTCTCCAGAAAGTGCATTGTAGCTGTTTTCCAGAGAAGAATGATTCAACTAATGCCATCTGTGAGGGCAGGCTTCACTTTTAAGGTTAAGCTACACGGAGTGAAGGGGCAGAGAGATCTATCCTTTAAAAGGCCCCTGTGGGTGGCTGTGTTCAATGAAACAAGCTAAATCAGCCTTTATGGCCAGATAAAGGAGCACATGAAACCATAGTAATTAGAACATTAGAGTCTTAAGTGGGGTCACCGTGGCTGTGCTGAAACACCATGACCAAAAGCAACTAGGAGAGGGAAGGGTTTATTAAGTTTACACTTTCACATCACTGTTCACCACTGAAGGAAGTCAGGTCAGGGACTCAAAGGGCAGGATCCTGGAGGCAGGAGCTGATGTGGAGGCCATGGAGGAGTGCCACTTACTGGCTTGCTCCCCATGTCTTTCTCAGCCTGCTTTCTTAGAAAATCTAGGATCACCAGCCCAGGGATGACACCATCCACCATGGGCTGGATTCTCCAACCAGTTATTAGGAAAATGCCCTATAGGCTTGCCTACATCCTGAGGCATATTCTCTGTTGAGGTTCCCTCCTCTCAGACGACTGTGGCATGTGTCAAGTTGACATAAAACTAGCCAGCACAAATAGCAACATTAGTAACAATGCAGAGATCAGTTTATCAGTCAGGCAGTTTTATTTATTTATTTATTTATTTATTTATTTAACATGTCAATCCCAGTTCCTCCCTGCTTTCTCTTACCCTCCCTCCCTCCATCCCTCTTACCTTCTCTTCCCCCTCACATGCACCCTGACCACCCTAACCTCCCATCACCCCCCCATTCTACATGTAGGGCTATGCCATCCAGGTGGGGTCATGTAAATCTGACAAGTCATTTGAAGTAGGGACTAGGACTTCTCTCCTGTCTCTAGGTTAAGGGAGTATCCCTCGATGGGGGATGTGTCCGCAAGGTCCTTTTGTGCACCAGGAATACATCTTGGTTCCACTGTCAGAGGTCCCTTAGACTGCTCAGTCCTTCTAGCTGAGACCCATGTTCAGAGGGTCTGAGTCAGTCCCATGCTGGATTCCCAGCTATCAGTCTGGGGGGCCCATTAGCTCCTCCTTGTTCAGGTCAGCTGTCTCTATGTGTTTCTGCGACCTGGTCTTGTCCACTCTGCATCTGGATTCTAGTTCGATTCAGTGTTTAGTTATGGGTGTTTGCTTCTGTAACCTAGATGAGGGCTTCATGACAGTGGATAAGTTAGTTGTTGATCTTATTATCAGGGAAGGGCATTTATGGTAGACTTTCCACGGTTGCTCGAATTGTTAGTTGGAGTCAGTCTTGTAGGTATCTAGACCTTTTTTAGGTTCAGTTTTCTCTTCAAACCAATAATGGCTCCCTCTTTTATGTTCCTCTCTCTCTCTCTCTCTCTCTCTCTCTCTCTCTCTCTCTCTCTCTCTCTCTCTCTCTCTCTCTCTCCTGTCTTCTATTCCTACCCTGACTCAATCTTCCTAGTCGCATGTGCTTTCCCTTCAGTTTCTCCTAGTTCCCTCTCCATTCACTGCCCTCCCCACTTCCCATGTGCTCTGGGGGACTTGTCCCTTCCCCCTTCTGTGAGGGGCCTTATATGAATCTCTTAGAATACACCTTGTATCCTAGTTCCTCTGGCGGTGTGATTTATTGGCTGGCAGACAGGCAATTTTAAGTCACCAAACTCACTTGTTCTTGGAGCTGGGTGTTGTTTGTTTGGAAGGTTGATGGGGCATGAAGCAGGCATGGCAGGGTCTGTTTGACTTGGAGGCTGTGGGTACCCAGAGCTAGCAGGAACTCTCTGAAGTTCACTGCTTGCCTCAGTTAATTTCTGTGTCCTCCCAAACCCAAAGGAGAGGGACACCTGGAACTCTGCCCTCTTAACACTCAGCCGGCTCCTTCCCACACAGGGTCAATCCTCCTGGCTTCTCCGTTGCTATCTGATAAATGGCATTCTTAGGAGTGTCAAGATTGTGCTCTCAGGACTGAGGAAGCTCCTGTGTAAAATGAAAAGGTCCTTTGTCAGACTCCTGTTGGCAAAGGCCAGTCTAAGTGGCTGGGCCACTCTCCTGGAACTCCCTCCAAGAGAAGGTGCTGCTGTCTATAGGAGGGCTACCCACAGGAGATGGAAGGGTATTGGACCACCCCTGTGACCTTTGGCCCCAAAGAGAGATAATCCTAATTGCAGAGTCCCCTTGGGACCCGTGCTGAGCCTCGCTTACAGCCACTCTTACCCTTCAGTACACTTGGAATGTTTCCAGCTCCCAGAGATTTTCAGCACTAGAGTGTGGGGAGAGGCCATCCCATGACACAACTCTCCCAGGCCACACCATTCACACAAGATGCTTCAGTCTGTTCTGGAGGCCTGGGGGGGGGGGGGGGGCGCGGTTCTTTCCAAGTACTGGCCCAAGTGGGAGCCCTGTGAAGTACTCTAGCAGGTATGCCAGAGCATGGCAGCACACGGGCTGACAGTTTTCACCTTACCCTTCTCCCCATTCCCTCTACCATCATAAATAATTAGATTACATTCCCAAACTTAGCCCCCAAGGTCTATCCCCTTATTTAGCCACTTCCTCCCCCTAAAGCTGACTACCAAGCTATCAAAAGTATTGGAGTCCAGCAATCAAAAGCCCCCTTTGGCTGACCCTAATTAACATGCTCAGTCAAAATTAACCAACTAATCATGGGTTTCCCCCCGTTCCCTATATAAACTGCCATTTGCCTGTGGGCCACATCTGTCTCCTCTCCATCCAGAGGAAGTCTTGTTGACCCTCTGGGGCAGACATTCTCTCCCCCCGCCCCTTGTTCCCTTTCTCTCTTCTCCCTTGTCCTCTATCTCTTGTCTTTGACTCTTATTCTTTGCCTTTGTCCCTCTGGGGCAAATACATCTCCTTTGTGCTGTGAGCATGTCAAGGTCCTTTCACCTAGAACGTCCCACATAGACTACCTTCAAACCTGCCTGCATTTGGGGAAAATAGAATAAAGATGAGTGTGCTGGCAACCATGGAGAAGTCGGTCATGGCGGTAAAAGCATCTGGAATCCATGGTTCCAAGCACATCTCAGGGCCTAATTGTATGCAGATTTTGCACCCACAGGTGTCTCCAACCCTTAGGATCTTAGGACAGGAAATAGTCTTCTTGCTCTTTCCCCTCGGACCACAGGTTCTAATGTTCATGTCCACAGCAATGGTTAAACTGTGAGTGTCAGCGAAAGGAGCCTGCTCACCTCTGCCTTGCTGCAGGTGCAGTTAACCTAGTTAGTGGAGATCATTATGTGACCAAGTTAGGGTGCCCCACCCCAGCCTTCCTGTTCTCAGCATCATCTCTTCCAGGCCTTCTCTTCCTGACATCCAAACAGGAAGTGCAGCCTGATGAAAAGAACCCTGTTTTCTCTCTGGACCTGGAGTACTTAACACTTCCTGTTCAGGCTGAACAGGAAGTTTCAGATCAGTAGCATCCTATGTTTGAGAACTGACAGTTTTCACAATGCAGGCACAGCGGGTGTGGAGAGCAAAGAAGCCAGGGGCTGGCTGTGGGCTCCTGCCATGTTTAAGTTTGCCCCAGCCGTAGAAGCTGATGTGCTGACTAGAGGATGCAGCTTGTGACTTGCCTGTGCTTGGGCAGCCCCCACCCTGCTGCCACTGTGTGATCTTGCCCAAGTTTTAGTTTTATAAACCCAAGAGCTTAGAACTTCAGAAATTACACCCTATCAGTGTTCATCTTGGTTTCCTCTATTTCATTTGCCTAGAATGTGAGTAACTGAGTAAGTCACTTACTTGTCATGTCCTGGTGACGACCTTATTTTGTCTGAGACTTTGTGTCCTTGTGTTTAGTGCAGGTCAGCTCACTCCACTGAGAAGTCACTTAGGCATTCTGAGTAACAAATTATAAACTGAAAGACTTTGAACAAACACAAGTGTATATATATATATATATATATATATAGGCACTGCTGTCCTGAGGTTGAACATGTTAGTGTTGGGCCTTTGATGTTCACTGATTCTGAGAAACTCAACAGCACAGAGCATGAGGAAGTGCCCCTGCACTGCACAGGTACATGCTGCACAGAGACCTCTCATCTCCCTTCCTGTGTTTTCTACTTTATAAACGACAGGCAGCATTCTGTGTTTTAAAAAGCATGTAAATGGCATGATAGGGACGCATCTGGTAAACCTTCAGAAAGAATTGTGCCTGTGGGGTTCTCTGATTGGCCCATGCAGATTTTAGCTCATTGATCTTAAGGTGCGGTTAGCAGTGCCATAATGTAAGAATAAAAATCTTTTTTCTTTTGTTCATATCTGAAAGGACAAAACAGCCAGGTTCCCCTTGCACATCACTGCTCAGTTTAATTCTTTAAAAGCCACTCATGGTCCTCTTTGTTACCAAGGTGACAGGACTCTGTGGCCACTCAAGGTCTTGCTGCCCTACTGGCTCCTGAGGTTCCTTACAGTTCCATTGGTCACTCTTCTGGAGAGCCAGAGTCACTCCCACAGGCTGTACCCCTCGAGTCTCCCAAGGCATTGGTGGGAATTTCATATTCTCAGGGAGCATCACCTGCCCTGGAAGTTAGGTCCTGTTATGGTGTCTTGTATCCACTCTTAGTTGGTCATGGCATCTGGTTCCATTTGAACATGTGACAGCTTAGTTTGTCTCCTGGTACAGCTCCAGAGGGTGGGGACTAACAGATATCTTGGCTCATCCGGGTATCCATCCCTGTGTGCCTGGCACATGATAGGTGCTCTGTGTACATCTGTTACTGACTACCAGTGAGTATTTTCCAATTCTAGTTCATCAGTCTCCATGGTCTCATTTCACCTGTCACTGGTGAAACATTCGATTTTCACTTTGGATTCACAGATTTGACAATCAGGCTGATCTAGGCACTGCTAGACATTGGATGTTATAGCTATAAATGGAAGATAGACTTGGAGTTTGTATATCTTTTTCAGGTCTCCGTGATTCTGGTGTTCATGCTTTGTTCTCCAAGTCTCTAATTTCACTTGAGTCACCAGGAGGGGCAGAATATTCTGTTTGTGTCTGGGCATATGTTCTCACAGGAGGCCCATGGATGCTTTGAGTGAGCAAGCATTTAATTTCAATCCTTTTCTATCCATATAGGCAAGTGTGATCCCAGTGAGTTTGTCTATCTTATACCAGAGTGAATGGGTTGCTCTGTACATCAGGTTTGAACACTCCCATCCTTGGGCAGTGGCCTTTATCTCCATCTGCTTTCAAGTGTGGTACTATAGGCATCTCATCACATCAAAGTGAAGATACCTCCTGTAGGATGTGAAGCTGAGCCATGGGTGTGTTTCAGGAGAGATGGACATAAAAGCATCCACAGCTGGGTGGAGGAATCAGATTGTGACATCTATTATTTCATGACCTGCTGTCCAACTCAATTAGGGAAAATGAAATCTCTATACACGATACTTCAGATCCTTCCAAATAGCTCCCAGCTGGTGATGGTCAAGGGCCCTGGGGGGGAAGGGATCCTGCCTCCTCTCTGGTAGGCAGTATGGCCTGGCCTGTGCATCATGGTGTAAATAGGATCAAACCCTGGGGGCTAGAATATGACTGAGTGCAAACCTTTAACACCATGACCGTGAATAAGCCCTGTTAGCTCACGTGGGCTTACTAATGTGAGGACTAGAAATACCAAGTGTCTCAGCACTTCTCTCCAAGGCCACTGGTGGGCTCTGTAAGGTAATAATGGGACCATGGCTGGGCTTCCTTTGGTCTTTTGAGACCATGCACCTAATGTTTCTGAGCACAGACTATTTTGTTGTCTCTTATCAAGGCAATGGTAGCTGTCCTGCTACTTCTGTGCATAGTTGCAGTGGTGGCCACAGCTGTGTGTGTGTGTGTGGGGGTTGTCCAGATGAGTACTAGTGGGATGCAGCTCACAGACCTCAGAATCCTGCAACCAGATGAAGGATTGGGACCTGACTCAGTCCAGTGTTCTCTCTCCTATGATTTTCATTTCTTAGATTTTTTAAACTTATGTGTTGAGTTTTACACTCTCTCTCTCTCTCTCTCTCTCTCTCTCTCTCTCTCTCTCTATCTCTCTGACACACACACACACACACACACACACACACACACACACACACACACACACATAACCAGGGCATGTTTTCCCTCAATTCCAGTTTAAAGTGTAAATGCTTTCTCTGGTGTCACCCTAAACCTACCCTCAAGCCTCTCTTGGCCTCAGAGTGTCTGCACTGAGCTTGCCATAATATGGCCATGAACATAGTGACTGGCATCCCATCTGGGCTGAAGGGAATGTTTGCTAGGTGTGATGCTCTTCCCTAAAGGGACAGTAACAGTGGTGAGGGAGGAACCCTCTGACCTCACTGCTTCTATTCTAGAGCTGAAATAACCAGTTGGATGTCAACTGCCTGTGGTCCTAGCTCATAAGTGAAAGACATACAGGCTGTGCAGGGCAGCAGCAGGGGTGCTTTGGGCACAAACTCAATCTGCAGCAGTGTTAGCTTGCTTTATGTCAGAGACCACAGAGGCGACTACAGATCCTGCACAATCTGTCCAGTGGTTTGAATTTAGGGGGTATATGGCTCAAAGCATTCTCCCCTTTGAAAAGTGCTACAGCAGGGTGTTTCTCCCAGAAAATGCAGGCTCCTTGGGGTTCCACTGCAGCTGTGAGCTGCTGAGGGTTCCCACCACTGTGGCTCAGGCTTCGCTGAATCAGGAAATTGGGGAGGAGCCTGTACCCCAACTACTGGCCACCTCACCTGTATAGTGTGAGTTGAGACACCTGGTCTTGGGTTTGGGGTGTTTGGTGCTGTTCCTCCATACAAGGAAACAAATGTCAGCTGCGCCTTTTTGGCTTTGGCCAGGCTAGGGTGTGGGGGAATAAAGGGGAGCTGAGAAATCATGCAGCTCAGGTGGTAGGGTTCAGAACAGTGAGGGATGGGAGCAAGGGGAGATTGTGTTTTAGGAGGGGAGAGGAATTTAAGCAATGGTGATTTTGATTTTCATGTGGGGTGTGTGTGTGTGTGTGTGTGTGTGTGTGTGTGTGTGTGTGTGTGTGTGTGTGTGGTGTGTTGGGGGGTAGGCAACTGCTACAACTGAACATGGCCTTTAGTAACCCTAGTCCAAACTCAACAGTTACCATTCATCCACTCAGCTCCTTTCCAGGGATGGATCTTCCTTTTACTGAATTCTACTCTTTCAGGAGTCAGATGAAGATTTATATCATCAGTACTACACATGGTAAAAACAACCCGTTGTTGGCAACCTTCGGCTGCTGTACCGGAGGCCATCAGTGGTTGGAGCAGATACCATGAGACATGAGCTTAAGGAGTAAGAATTTTGGATCACAGAATGGAGGTTCCTAGACAAGCTGCCTTCCCTGACAAAACATCACATCCCTGCATTGCCACCATCCTGAGATAGTAGACAGACACTATCTCATCATGAGCTACTGCAGCAGGGAAGGTTCTGATGGGTGGGGAGATAGATGGGCAGTGAGTAGAAACACATCATCCTGTGCCTCTTCTGCTGGCCCAAGGAGCCTGGTTGCAGTTTATTGGTTCTTGGCTATGAAGCATCAGGTAGGCGAAACAAAGACACCTTTCCCCAGAGAGGCTGTGGTCCTGTAGGTGTGGGTGACACAAGCAGGATGTGGGAGAGACACAAGGGAGGTTGTGTCGTATAAGTACTGCATATCATTGAAGTTTGCCTCAGGTTTTAAAGTCCATCAACAAACAAAGTGAGCTGACTGTATGACCCAAAAGGATTTTTTTTTAAACAATTGGCCTTAGAGCAAAGCATGGCATTTAATTTTGAATAAACTGATACCCACATTAAACATACAGCCCAGTGTCCATGTTGGGAAGCCACACACCATCGTATGTTTTTTATTCGCATAAATGGTAAGTAAACAGAAACTTTGTAAGAGAAAATGCTATGTAAGTTATATTTAACTAATATCTTGCTGTAGTGCATGATGTCTTGACTAGTTAGGGAGGAGGCTCTGCCACTCATCCCCTCTCTGCTGTGGCACATGCCTTCCCAGCAGTATTCTGTACACACAGCCTCAGTAATGAGAACCCTGTCCTAAGGTCAGGAGCAGGCACTGAGGGCTTCAGATACTGCACCATAATGGCGACAGTTCTCACTGTTCTGCAGAGCCTCTACACAGGGAAATTTCCACTTCCAAACCTCCATTTGGTTCGGAATTTCATGGCTTGGTCTTAGCAGAACCATAGCTATGGGAGTCCTTCCCTTCTTATTTGCTTACATGCTTGTGACGACTTAAAGCTGCTGTGGTTTACAGTTAATCCTCTAATATGAACACAGCTTTTCCAATTGTACAACTAATGTTGCTTCCCTGAACATTGCTCTTCACAAACTCAAGAGTGAAGTGGGTTCATATCAGAGTTAGAAAGATCAGGCATTCGTTCTTGAGGGCAGCTCGTTAGGGAGGGCTTGTGTGTGAAAATGGGCCGACTGTCTGTTTTCAGGGGAACCCAATTTCCTTTAACACCACCCCCAAAAGGCAAAAGGACTCTCTACCTTGGGCATGAGGGGAAGTTCAATATCTCCATCTCTTTTGAGCTGGAGAGATGTGCAGCCAGCCTGAGATCCCACTTAAGGTAACCAGATTTCTGAAGTGAGACTTTGGCTTTAGTGTGGGACAGCATGGTGGTCAGATTGTTCATGACCCGTTCAGCACCAGCTTCACAAAGGTGTGTTGTAATTAAAAACAAACAAACAAACAAAAAAACCAAAAAACAGAGAGAGAGAGAGGGGGGGAGAGACAGACAGACAGACAGACAGACAGACAGACCATGTGACAAAATTCAAGCTGAGGAGTTTTTTATATAAAGGAAGAGGATTGTAAAAGGGGGGAAAGGGAGGGGGAGACTGGCCTCTGGGAAAGAGGAAAGAGAGGCGGAGGGGGGGCACTGTCAGAGAGGGAAAGAAAGAAAGAAGAGATGGGAGGTGGGCAGGGCCATTTTAAAAGGGAACATAGTGAATGTGCACAGGTGGTGCTCTTAGTGGCAGCATCTGGGGGCGTATCCTGTCAGAACTCCAAAGGCGGCGAGTACAAATGACTAAATACTAACAGGTGTGGCTGACAGGTTTTGCTGCAGTGGTGGGGTGTGTGCTGCTGACTGTCACAAGGTGACAGGAGAAGTCTTGCTCGAGGAGGGAGCCGAGTGAGGTATTGTGCCATGTTCAGAGACAGGACTCAGTCAACTCCCCCTCTGTCTGTGCTGAGGGCAGCATGGGATGCTGAGGAATTCAGTGGGTCATCATTGAAACCATACTCTAGAAGTATGCTTCAAAAAGTCATATTGGGGTCGTGTCTGTTGGGAGTAAGGGTGATATAGCCATTCAGAGCTCACCAAGCATGCTTTGGGAAGTAGCTGAGTTTCCTTTCCCTGAATGAGTAGGAACTAGAGTCAGCTCCATCCGAGGCCCCCTGGCCAGAGACAGGTCCCATGGGTGTGGGCTAGACTACATCACTGCCTTAGCATAGCTTCATCATGGAGACTCTGTTAGTTATGGACATAGTAAAATGCTCACTTACCAAACATTCCTTCAGGGTTTAGGACCTTTAAATGGCCAGTCCTAAGCTACCCTTTTTCTGTTTTTTGTTTTGTTTGAGACAGGGTTTCTCTGTAGCTTTGGAGCATGTCCTGGAACAAGCTCTACAGGCCAGGCTGGCCATGAACTCACAGAGATCTGCCTGCCTCTGCCTCCCGAGTGCTGGGATTAAAGGCATGTGCCACTACTACCTGGCTCCAAGTTTCCCTTTTAGAGTCTTCTGTTGCTTTGTTACCCCCCCCCCAAGCTGTGAAGCCAGGGAACCAGGTATTTCTGAAGTCACTTTCCGAGTCAGAAGACATTCTAAAGGTGACACTTGGTCTGCTGTCCCTCATAGAGGCAGCATCAAGAATGGACTGACCAGGAAAGCCAGCTTCACTTCTCTCTCATACACTGAGGTTTCCAGACATTTCCAGAAGAGCTTCTGACTTCACCTCCCTTCAGGAGCTAAGCCCACAGGAAAAGCTCTACAGTCGTGGGGTGCTGGGACACCCATCTGTCTTCTGTTGGCTGTCACCTCACACCCTCATTGCTGTGGGCCAGGGAGTCCTCCTTTTCCCTGAACTGACAGCTGGACAAAGGCTTCGTCATGGAGGTCATGGTCAACTAGAGGACATCATGTCCTGTACCCTCCTTGGAGCCCTCTGACCCATGCCTGGTGAACAAGGCTTTAGGTTCTCAAACTTGCCTAGCATTACCTCTCCTGCGGATCTCAGTGCAGTGCCATGGGCAGAGAGAACATGCTAAGTGAAACAGATCTGGCATGGAGAGAACCAAATGTCTCCAAGTTCCATGATAAATATCCGTGGCAAAGTGGCTGGAAGAACTGGGTGTGTGTGTGAGTGATGCATAATACATACTTTTATGTTACTATGTCACTATGACAAAATACACGACAAAAAACTTAAGGGGTGAAGGAGTTTAGAGCTTGCTGCTTAAAGGGTTATAGTCCATTACCATGGTCTAGGTATGACAGCTGGGGCTTCATCTATGAGAGTGAGAGCCTGCCCAGTGTTTGGCATATCAGAAAGAAAAAAAGTAGGTGGGAATAAGATGGTTATAATCCTCAAGCCATAGCCCCAGCTCCTAAACACACATTATCCAGGATATATCAATGAATGTGGCCAAATCAAATTCATTACTTAAAACATGAGGGGATATTTTTTAAGGAGTAGGTTAAATTGACCACACAGGTGTAAACATATATTTTCTGTTCCAACCACCCTGTTCCAAATAACTGACTCTGAGGCTTATATTAATTGCAAATGCTTGGCCAATAGTTCAGGATTATTACTAACTAGCTCCTACACTTTAAATTAACCCATATTCCTTATTTATGCTCTGCCATGTAGCAGTACCTTTGTTAGTATAGTAATTCATCTTCTGCTCCCTTTGTGTCTGGCTGATGACTACTCTGACTTGGCCCTTCTTCCCATCATCCTTAGTTTGGTCACCCTACCTACATTTCCTATCTGGCTACTGGTCAATCAGAATTTTATTATTCCAATTTAAGTGACAAATCTTTATAGTGTACCAGAGGATCATTCCACATCACACAAGTCTCCAGCAGGAACATTGCAGATGGCAACAACCTGTTACTATGTTAAAAGGCTGAGTATGCCTGATACTTCAGGGATACACAGATAGCCTTCTCCAACACAAACATAAGCCTGTGAGGGACAGGTCACATTCAACCCATAACAGCAATTACATAAGAGAGAGAGAGAGAGAGAGAGAGAGAGAGAGAGAGAGAGAGAGAGAGAGAGAGAGAGAGAGAGAGAGTGTGTGTGAGTGTGTGTGTTTAAGGAAAGTACCTGAATGTTACTTATTGGCTTGGGGAAGCAAGGACTTTGTCTACATTAGTGGCAGCCCATGAGTTGCCTCTGCTTTTCTCATACTCTTCAGAGGGCTAGAGTACAACTGACCACATTGACTTGCACTGGAATCCCCTCCAGCAAGGCAGGGATTTAAACACCAGTGCTTGCCAGAGCAAGAGAACTCTGCCTACTATTCTTCAGGGCTCTGACAGCCTCCCACACCTCCTCAGCTTTGCCTTGCTTTTCCTTTGCCCCTTCATGCTGTTTGGCAACTAACTCCCTGAGGAAGAGACCCGATCCCAATAATGACTACAGGGGTGACAGATGGAGGAGCCCCATGATCAGACCCTTGACTGATGTCAACTATTTGACATATATTTGTTGTCATTTAATAAGATTGTTGTTCAGAAGAGCCAAGGGGGACTACTAACACATTAATAAAATTAACAAGGTTTTGTAGCCACACAGTGCTTCCTCAACACGTGGTCTTGGTTCTAAATGTACTTCTACTGACTTAAAACTTGACGTTGATAGCTAATAATGCCCAACTTATACAACTAGCCATGTATTGGGTTTACTTTTCTGTGGCCATAGCCTCTTTTGGTGCCACATATTGCCTGAACTGGGCTCTTCTTAGTCCTGTGCCAGAAGGGCAACTGAGTAATTATGCATTTTCTCTCCACCAAACTCCAGTGCTAATCAGACATTTGGCCACCAGACAGAATACTAACTGCTTCTGATGGAGGGGCTGGGGTAAAAACATTTCACTCAATGATAAAACTCAAATCTCCCCACTTTCCTTCTGTGAACAGGAGCAAGAATATGGAGTGGTGGGGAACCATGACATCCCACAAATGAAGATGACAAATGAAGGTGGCCTGGGATACACACCAGAACTGCCTTTCCAGACACCCACCCATAGGTGGAGTGGTTCCCTAGGTGGACAGTGTGGGTGCACAGCTGCCACCCAGGACTCAGACACACACCTCAGCTGAACTCTGGGCTACACAGCTGGAGGCTAAAACAGAGCTGAAGCCAAAGATTTAAATGTGGTCACAGCCCCTAGAGGATTTGCTGGTCCTGGGGCTACAGCGTTGTGAGACAAGATGACACAGTGGGTTCACAGAGTCAAATGAAGGCCATGTCATGGTGGACCAGATGCATTTAACCTCAGTTCTGCAGAGGAGTTCAAGAGAGCCACAGCTCAGGGCTGTCGGATGTGCAAACTGCAACAAAACCTTGGCACCAAGCTGGCTGGTTCACCTCCACCCGAACGGATATAGCCAGAGTTGATACCGAGGTTCAAAAGTTCAGTGGGAGTTAGACGCGTCCTCCTCTTAGGAGAGTAGAGTGGGAAGGGCAAGGTGGGAGTGGCGTGTACGGGGGTGGGGTGGGGTGGGGTGGACATATGTGAAATTTGATCTGGTGCCAAGGAAAGGGTGTGCTGCCAAAGACCCCAGGGCAAGGAACACTCAGCCTCCACACCAGGCATGTGTGACTCCTGAGCTGGCAGAGGCTTTACACAACATAACCCACTCATGGAGAACTCTGTGGAGCCTTTCGTTCTCTATCCGGGGACTGAGCCCGGGACTCCAGGAGAGGACAGCCTGCCGCTGCCAGCCGAGGAGGAGGGCGCTGCGTCCCAGGCGCAGACACCCTGCAGTCTCAGCACCTCGCTGTGCTTCAGCTCCGGGGACGACTCCCCTCCGCAGTCTCGTGCCTCTGCAGCGGAGGGCGCCGAGGCCTCTCCTCCTCCTCATCCCAGCGACTTGCGCGTGGTGGAGACGCAGTGGGAAGTCAGCAGCGCCGCGTCCCCGGAGTCCCCGGCAGAGTGCGCGCGCCCGGAAGAGCCCGCATCGCCGGAGGTGCCCCCGTCCCGCCACGAGGACGCGCGTCCCGTGGAGTCTCTAGACGAGCTCGGGGAGCCCGTGCCGGTGCCACCCGGGGTCTCCGCGCACGGAGAACCCGACTTGGTCATCGAGGTGGCCGGTCGCCGGCTGCGGGCGCATAAGGCGGTACTGGCCGCGCGCAGCGACTACTTCCGCGCGCGCGCGTCACGGGACGTGCTGCGGGTACAAGGAGTGAGTTTCACGGCCCTGCGGCTGCTGCTGGCCGACGCGTACAGCGGGTGCATGGCGGGTGTGCGGCCAGACAACGTGGCCGAAGTGGTGGCCGGCGCGCGCCGCCTCCAGCTGCCCGGCGCTGCGCAGCGCGCCACCGATGCCATGGCGCCGCATCTGAGCCTGGACAACTGCTACGAGGTGCTGAGCGCGGGCAAGCGGCAGCGGCTGAGCGAGCTGCGAGACGCCGCCTACCGCTTCATGAGCGACCATTACCTGGAAGTGCTGCGCGAGCCCGCCGTCTTCGGCCGCCTGTCCGGTGCCGAGCGCGATCTGCTGCTGAGGCTACGCCTGGGTTCGGGCCGCGCCTGCCTGCTGGCCGCTGCGCTCGGGCCAACCGGGGAGCGCGCGGGCAGCCGTCCACAGAGCCCGTCCGGGGACGCGGAGTCGCGTGGGGACGCGGCCGTTTATTGCTACCAGGCGGAGGCTGGGGAGTGGCGCGAGCTGACAAGGCTGCCCGAGGGTGCGCCAACTCGCGGTTGCGGCCTCTGCGTACTCTTTAATTACCTCTTCGTGGCGGGCGGTGTGGCTCCCGCGGGTCCTGATGGCCGCGCGCGCCCGTCGGACCAGGTGTTTTGCTATAACCCGGCCACCGACTGCTGGAGTACCGTGCGGCCGCTGCGCCAGGCGCGCTCTCAGGTGCAGCTGCTGGCCCTGGACGGCCACCTGTACGCTGTGGGCGGCGAGTGCCTGCTCAGCGTGGAGCGCTATGACCCGCGAGCGGACCGCTGGACCGCGGTGGCCCCGCTGCCCCGGGGCGCCTTCGCAGTGGCCCATGAGGCTGCCACCTGCAATGGCGAGATCTATGTGTCCGGAGGCTCGCTGTTCTACCGTCTGCTCAAGTACGACCCCAGGCGCGATGAGTGGCAGGAGTGCCCTTGTAGCAGTAGCCGAGAGCGCTCTGCTGACATGGTGGCCCTTGACGGCTTCCTCTATCGCTTTGACCTGTGCGGGAGCCGCGGTGACGCTCAGGCTGCAGTCGGCACAAGTGGCGGGGTTAGCGTCTTCCGCTACCATTGCCTGGCCAAGCAATGGAACCAGTGTGCTGTGCACCTGCGGCCCCCAGGCGCGCCATCAGGCCTGCAGCCTTTCCGCTGCGCTGCCCTGGACCGTACCATCTACTGTGTGAGCCGAGCAGGGACCTGGCGCTATGTGCCTTCTCAGGACACTGAGGCTGGCGGCGAAATGGGACCTGGTGGCAGCTTTGAGCCCGAGCCCCTGGGATCCCCTCTGGATGTCCGGGGCGTTCTGTTTCCATTTGTGCTCAACCTGCCTGAGAAACCAGACCGCGGGGAGCAGGGTGCAGCCTAGGTCAGGATCAGCTGGGCAACTCCACTGTCCAGCTGCTGGAGAGGGGGGGGGAGTGTTGCAAGAGAGTGAACTAGGGCCCCCCTCAGAGGGCAAAGAGGGTGCGGGAAAGGAGGGACCTATGCATAGGCCAGGCTGCTGGCCACACTCCATCATGCCAATGCTTTGAGAGTATAAACTTCACTGGTTCAGAAGACATTTTTGCCATGCTGTTTTAAGCCCCGCTTTGCAGTGCTGGATTCTCCTGTTGCTTCACTTGTTTAATGTGGTTCATGGCATAAAGTTTGGGAAGATGCAGCTAACCCGATGCCTAAGGGAAGAGGTAGAGGCCACGAAGTTGGATGCAGGGATGGACAGGAGGTGTAATGAGGAGCCTGCCCAGTCCCTTCCTTCTGAGTGCCTGCAAGGTTCTCAAGCCTGAATGGGGTCCTAAAATAGGCCAGGCATCAATACAACTGTAGAGGGAAGGTCACACCCCGCACTGAAATTTAAAACTGTAACTTATAAGACCTGAAAAGTTCACTGTTTGAGGCATAACTTCAAAAAGAGTAATGTATCAAGTACCCAAGATGAATCTTTGTTGGCCAGCATGGTTTCTAGTCGCAAACATACTGTGTCCAACCATAGACGCACATCCGGGCAACCCTGGAGAGGATATTAGTGGGAATGGTCATTTGTCCTTGCTTAGATTTGGAGTCTTTGGTGATGAAATGCTATCAGGCAGCATGGAAAACAGGAAAGCATGGCCAGCAATCGGGGGCTTCTTATTGAAAAGGACCCCGGGATGGCAGGCTCTGCATGCTCACCCGCTTTCCTGTTTTAGAATGAACTAGAGCAAGCTTCCCTCCCTAAAACAAGTTAAAGCCATGTGTTGGTAGTTGCGCCCTGTGAGCTCTCTTCTTGCTTATGTTTTGAACGTGTCTTCCGTGATTCTGATGCTGAGATGAAGTGACTACCATCTCCCAAGAAAGTGTGGGGGAGTGATACACTAAGGAGTAGGGAGTAGGACGAGGGGAAAACACATGTGTTTTGAATGTAGTTTAGCAAGTAAGTGATGTTTATCTAACTTCTGAAATACTCTAATAGAGTTAGAAGGAGACTCATTCTTAGACAAGGTTGCAGGGACCAAAACCAAACCAGTTTGTCTTCTCTTGTTCGTTAGGATGCTCTACATTTTGACTGTACATAGGCGAGACTTCCTACTTATTAAGAAGGACAAAAGTGCATGCCCCATAGATTCCACATCTAGCCCATTGTTTTATTGCAACGGGGTCCCTACACGTTGACAGTTTGTAGAACAGAGTTAGAGGAAGCTCCACATACACCATGTCATCTCCATAGAAGCCAGTGGTTCTCGGGGAATCTGGTTAGGCTTCAGAGTTTGCTTTGAAAGGTCACAGTGAAGTGTGTTTAGAAACAACCAGCTCGGTTATCCCGCATGACCTAGGGGAATGGAGTTTACAGTTTCCGTTTGTGTGTTCCAGTCGCTTTGTGTTTGCTCGTGATTACTCATAAACCAAGAAATTGTCTTGGCAGCTTGGTTAATCATCTTAGGGAGGAAAAACAGACATCTTAGGGCCTGGTTTTTTATTTCTTCTCAGGGGTGTCCTGGAGAAAGGGTTGATGACCAGCAAAGTGAACTGATGTCTTAGAGGGATGTATTTGTTATATTGTAGCACTTTTTTTTTCTCCAGAATTTCATTTCTACTGCTAGCACTTTCACATAAAATGAGCCCTTGATTTCTTTCCTTTAAGAACTGAACTTATAAAATACTGCTTTGTGGCTTTTGCCTAAGAAGTCATTTCTCGGACGTTCACTTTTGAAATCTGGCCTCTTGAGAGTGACATGTGTCTGGAGAGGACAGATGTACACCAGACAGAGGAGCCTTCCTGTGGAGACAGCATGCTAGTGTGCCCCAACAGAACACAAACAAAACCTAAGGAAGCCAAAAGAGTAAATGTGTTAATTTGTGACTCGTGAAAGGAAAATTAGTTCATTAATCACAAATAGATGTGTGGCCAACCTTTTTTGTTTTGGTTTGGTTTTGTTTTGTTTTGGAGAACATATAAAATATTTTGTATCCTGTTTCTGAATAGTGACCCTATAGGAAAACAAATGTTACAGGCCCTGGCATGTCTTAGCAACCATGCATTTTGTTATTGGGCTCTGGAAGATTTGCCACCCATCTGTCTTAGATTCATTTCATGTTGACATAAAGAACTTAAGGAAGAGGGTTTATTCTGGCTCAGAGTTCAGGTTACAGTCCCTCATATTCTGGCGGTCACAGGGCAGGACCTTGAGGGAGCAGGTTATATTGATCTGCAGTCAAGAGACAGCATTTACTGCGAATTACCTCCCAGCTTTCTTTCTCCATGTATACATCCCAGGGCTCAGTCAGGAAGTGGTGTGGCCCACACTGAGTAGCTCTTTCCATTTCAATCACTGCAATCAAGGTCACTCCTAACAGTCATGCTTAGAGGCCTACCTTCCAGGCGATGCTAGATCCTGTCAGTTAATACTTTTGTGTCCCTGCCCCACACTCCAACAAACAGAAGTGAACCCTGTAAGGTATTGGTTTGATAGTGAGGGGAGCAGGCATCGCTGATCTGTGCCTGCAGTTTGTGAACTAGGGTAGGTCCATCATGTTATGTTCTACATGCTGGTCACTCTGTGTCTAACTCCACCTAGAAGGGTGGTTGGTGTGAGCACAGATCTCAGTTAAAAGAGTCAAATGAGGCCAATGAATTTGTGACTCCCGTTCACAATCTCAGGACATTAATCCTTGCATGCTGACACCCCAAGCATTTGAAAGAACAGTGCTACCTTAAGGGGAATAATGATTGACAGGCAAAGGACCAACCTTTTGTTTGGTTGATGGGTAATTACATTTGTATTGCCAGGGTTCATTTGGGATCCTAGGCAACAAGCTAATGTTTCTTGGTTTTCTCTCTGTTTTGTATTTTGGCATGGGACAAGCCCCATCTCTGGCTCTGGTGCAGACTCTTGGCAGCTTCCTGGACTTGGAATGTGGTGACCCGGTTTCTATGGAAAGGGTGGCAGGAGTTTCTCTAAGAAAATAAATGTCATGGATATTTTGTTGGCCACTTAGTCTCTTACCTGTAATTGCTTTTGCTGTGTTGACAAGAAGCAATGAGCATTGATCTCTAGCACTTGTGCCAGTGACTGTGCGAGCTGTTAGCCAACTTTGTCCTCTGTTGAAAATGAATGCCTTTGAGGGCTCTGCTGAAGTCAAGGTGAGTCAGGACATGGCCATGCGGAAAGCCTTGGTGGTCAGTGGGAGCCAACGTGCTCTTTAGCTTCGTGTTTCCGCTTAAGTGCCTTCCCTAACTTACAGATAGCTTTCATTTTGAGTCCCAAGAACTTTAAATGTCCCCGTTTCTTCTGTGATACTAGTCACAGGAAGTAATGGCCCAAGCTAACAGTGGAACTGCACCAGCACTCTAGCTGTATCTGTATTTATCCAAGCGACCGTGTCACTCATGCTCTGTCCACATCCACGAAGAAGGCTGGGCTGTGCGATGCTGAAGACCTCGGCAGGAAACTGTCTCTGGCAGCAGCTTCGCATGGCTTTGTGGACGGGTTTGGGTTGAAGTAAATGTCTAGGTGTAGTCTAATGTGAGATTGCAGTCCCTGCCCCCACCCGGTGCCCGGTCGATCTCTCAACAGTACCTACTGACGAGCACTCACACGCTGCCACTTAGTGAAGGTCTGCGCCTGTTCAAGGGATGTGTAGTTACTGTGCTAGCGCTTGAGTTTTATCCTCGGCATAAATACTGTAAAACCCTTTGTGTTTGTCACCTGTGCCAAGACAAAATAAACCATGTGCCAGTGCTTCTGGAAGTTTGCTGTGCTTGCCTCTTCTTCCTCCGATTCCCAGAATGGCAGGCGAGGTGTGTCCCCATAATAACTGTATTCTAATGAGTCTTGAGACACCTAGGTTAGTATCACTGCAGCCAGCTGCCACAGATGCTGAGGTTTCCTCTACCTCTCAGTCAGCCTCGGGGTGTTCATGGCCTCCATCTTTTTACTTGTCCTCATAGCTAGCCAGGTCACAGCCAGGTCCTGCCCTGGAGGCTGGGGTTATGGAGCCATAAGGGCTCTGTGTGCCATCATAAAGTTCATACAGCTTCCAGAACAAGGAGTGGTCACTGTATGCCATCGGTGGGTAGGAGGGCCTGTGAGTCCAGGACAGAGTGACAGTGGGCCAAGCCAGGCCTTTGCTGTGGCTACTGTAGGGGAGACAGAGAAAGCAGACTGCTTATTGTTGGCAGGCAGGTGTGACTGATTCTGGGTTCTGGGCTTTAGGGGAGAGGGTCCTTTCTAACTCCCTGGCTTTGTCTGGCTTTTGGGATCCTCTTTGATTCTCTGGCTCTGGGCAGTTCAGAGCATGGGGAGCATAGTTTCACATCTGGAAGTCAAAGAAGGGTGTGGGTGTGTCGGTCTGTCCAAGGGATGTGCTAGCCAAACCCCATGCCGTTGTTCCTAGGAACTGACTGATTCAGGGGGAGGGGGTGTCTCTTCCCTGCAGCAAGCTCCAGCAAGACAAAACATCTCAAAACAGAGAATACAAGATACAGTCACACCAGTCAACCACACCTCTTGGAGAGGGTTCATGGGGAATTGGGAATGTCTTGACATTCCCTTTCTCCCTATGAGCACCACCTGATTAGACTGGGATTCCACAGTGTGCGATCAGGGGCTCCCTACATTACATGGCCTCTTGACACCCCCAGGAAACTCAAACCACAACAGGCCCAACAGCTGAGAAGAGGGGACCCCACTGAACAGAGGGGACCCAGGTGAGCTGAGGAGAATCTGAACACAGGACCCGGGGGAGCACGGATGACTCATATGAGCTTGGGACACCCAGATGCATGGATATTGTCTACATGATCTGGGTACAAAGAAGTTTGGAGTTGGCTTTGGAAGGCAACTAAATCAGGTAAGCTTAGCCAATCCTAGACAGGGGCCACTGAAGGGACTCTAGCCAGCCAGCCTGAGCATGGCAAACACAGCTCTGACAGGCCTTGCCTTTCTCCCCCATTCCCTCTGCCTTGCTAAAAACTATTAGGTTAAATTGCTAAAGCTGCCCCCCAAGGTCTATTCCCTTATCTGCCCACTTCATCCTCCTGAGGCTGACTACCAAGGTCCAGCTATCAAAGTATTAAAGTCCAGCAATCAGAAGCCCCCTTGTGGCTACCCCAGTTAAAATTAAACAAATCAATCTAATAAAAATTTAAACACCTCATCATAATACTGGGTTTTCCCTTTTACCTTATAAACCACCATTTGGCTATGGGGCATTTCTGTCTCCTCTCTATCCAGAGGCAGTCCTTGGTCCCTCCTAGGACAAATACCCCTTCCCCTTTGCCCTTGTTCCCTCCTTCCTTGTCCTCTATCTCCTGCCATTGTCTCTCATTCCTTGTCCTTTGTCCCTCTAGAGCAAATAAATCTTTGTTCTGAGAACTTGGTCTTGGGTATCCTGGGATGATTTTGGTCCCTACAACTACTTAGATGGGAAGCCCAAATCATTAGAGGACTACAAAGCATGCTCTTTGGAGGGGTAGACCCCAAAGGTAGCCTAGCATGGAGGGTGGGCCTCTCTATTTCCTTCTATGTATGGGAAAGGTTAGAGTAGGACTGATGCTCTCTTTCTAGAGAGGGGTGCAGGCCTTGGACCCTAGGAAAACCAGTCTTGCTCTTAGGGACAGCCAAATTTCCACTGTGTAGGTAATGGGAGAGGATGTCAAGATTCTTCTGGAACTTTGATGACATTCACACACTATGTGTTTGTCTCAGGGTCTGGAGTATCAGAGTGCTAAAACACAAATTTCTGAAAATGAGGCTCCAGCGTCCTGAGGCCCATGAATGTCCACTCCAATATATTGTCTGGGTTACAGTTCTACTGCTTACTTACATCAGGCATGGTTGAGTGGTTGAAAAACAGCAAAGCACTCTTGTCTTCCCTTGTATTTCTCCTGCTCCTTCTGCTCAAGATGACATTTGGGTACTTTGGCCATGGTTTAGAACTTGCCTTGTAAACACAAGACCTGGTTCCATCATCAGATTGTGACTCAAAAAGCTGGGTGAGGCAATATGTGCTTGTAATCCAAGAATGGGAAGGCAGAGACAGGTGCATCTCTGGGGCCTAGCTTACTTGGTGAGTTCCAGGCTGGTAAGAAAGACATTCTCATAAAGCCAAGTTAGGTAGTGCCTGAGGACCCACAGTCATGGTTTTCCTCTGACCTAAGTGGTGGTTGTCCTCTGGCCTCCATGTGCTTGAGAATGTAGGTGCATACACAAACATAGGCACAAGTGTGCATTGTGTGCATGTGCGTGCATACACACACACACACACACACACACACACACACACACACACACACACCGTTAATTGGAGGCTCCTCCTTCCCAATGTCCACCTCCCACTCAGTTCCTTGTACTGTGCAATTAAGTTGAGGTGTTGTCAAATGCAGTGAGAAGATTTATGCCTCTCTCCAGATGGGGTACCTGCTCTTCTGCAAGCTTTACAGTGAGAGAGGAAGCCCAGATCAGCTCACTAACTGTGGCAATCCAATGCAGCCTGGAAGATGCTGCCAGCAATCAGAAGGGAGGAGGAAAGCTGGTGTCTTCATGGCTGGACTGTGATTTTTCTCTTCAGTGCTGAAGATGACTATTCCACTGACTGGATATGTCACAGTTTACCTCCTCAACTCCTGAAGAGTGTCTTGTTGCTTCTAGGTTTTTAGAATTATGAGTAAAATATATACTGGTTTCTACATGAACACATTTTTAATTTACATTATTTTTAGATCAACTCTGCCATATCATACTGTGTACTTGATAATGCTCTCATTTCCAGCATATGGTTCACTGGCTTCTGCCCAAATGCATTTACATCCAAATACACACCCATGTGCTCAGACCATCATCAAAATAAGGAATGACTGGACCCAGATGAAGTCCCCTCCCCCTGCCTCCAGTCCTGTAGCCCTGGTATTGGTTTTGTGTACATCAGAAGTTTGTTTTTTTTTTTTTTTTTTTTGTAAATCACTTTTAAAACATTGTTCATGGTAGATGTAGCATTTAAAGTTTTGTATCCGGTGGTGGTACATGGCTACAATCCTAGCACTTGGGAGGCTGAGGCAGGAGGATTGCTTGGAGTTTGAGGCCAGGCAGGGATATATAATAGATATCTTGTCAACCTGGGGGTATGGGCAGCTGGATGACTGCATTCGTTACCCAGTCTGAGGTGTGGTCAGCAGAGCTCTGCAGTCCAAATCTCATACAATGTTGAGGTTTGAGATTCTGGGATGGTTCTCAGGTTATTGTCTGACTTTAGCCTGTCTCTGGTGAGGTGCTGTATAGTTCTGTCCTCCAGTCAGAACAGACTCCATCTTCCTAAGACCAGCTGTGTCTGCTTGCAAGCGTGCATCACAGCTGGGCATACTGACTATTGACATCCCGAGCTCTAATGAGGGAGAAAGAGATTATTGGATGCTCTCACTCGAGCGGACCAACCATTCCTCCCAGCCAATTTTATACAAGTTTGCCTTAATTGCACATGACCGCAGGCTCTTGAGGAGAGACTGAAGCATATGTCTGGGAAGACTAGGGACAAGGGAGTTTCATTTAAGCAGCCACAGGGAAAGCCATCATTCGTTCTTGGGGCAGACCTTCTGGATGGCTGTTTCAGGGTCACCTACACTGTTAATGAGCCTAATCAACTCATTGGCTCCCTAGGTTGAACTTTGGTGGAATAGAATTTTGAAGGAGGGGTAGGCACTAGGGACAGTGGAGGCAGGTCTGAAGAGCCCCATTGTAGGGGTGTCTGTGGGGTTGGCTGTGCGCTGCATTCAGCAGGGGCCTTTAATGTGTGTGCAACTACTATGGTTGAAATCTGCTTCTTCTTTCATACTTTTCCTGCCATCCCCCTGCCCCCACCCACCCCTACCCATGTTCCCAGTCCCTTTTCCTTCCAGAGTTTACAATGACATCACTGAGCCCCGGGCACACTCTATACACAAGCCACTTTCTTTGGTAGGTCTTGCCTGTCACAGTTTACCCTCTGTCCTACTGAGAATAGAAAATGAGCAGAGAAGTGCCCATTGTCCCGTGTTGTGGGGAGGACAGTAAAGGCTGCTGGATGGACAAATGCTCTTTCTCTGGCTGGCCCTCCAATCGGATTTCCTGTGCTCCCCCCGTCTCCCGCCCCCCGCTCTGGCTGGATGTTATTGGGGGACAGATCAAGAGTCTTGTGGTTTCTGCTGCTCCAGAAGGCCCTTATGGAGAAAGGGACTGGTCTGTCCTGATAATTACTACACTGTCATGACCAGTTAGGTCTGTCCTTCCTTCCTTCCTTCCTTCCTTCCTTCCTTCCTTCCTTCCTTCCTTCCTTCATAGTTGGATCCTCAGGATGTTTCTTGACCTCACCCTGAGAACTAGGTGTCATTTGCTGGCTTCTACCTTGCTCTGTCTTATCTCTCCATCTCTAGCGATCCTTGGCTCTGTCTTTAAACTCTCGCTCTAGGCTCTTTTTCTGTTACTGATAATTTCTTCCGTCCAGTTCAACTGATTTTATGTCCTGTGGATGGATGGACGATGTAAAAACACCAAGGCAAGTCATGATTTACATTGGTCGTTGAGTGTGGGGGAGGAAGAAAGACCCAAGAGTGTGGGATGCAGACTGGAGAAAGGTCTGGTGGAATGCGCCTGCATGGAGCCCCACCCAGCCTGGGCCACCAACAGCTGGGTCCATCTGCTTTATTCAGATGCATAGGCTGGGGAGACTTCTGGAGTGCTGATGGCCCTGAGCTCCCACACACCAGAGATTGCAAGCCTGAGAGGCTCACAGCTCTAGTTCCTCCACACTAGGTTACAGCCCCAAGCTTTGCAAGCTAGGAACTATCAGCTTGCCATGCACAGGCTGGAGCGAGCCTTCTATGATGGTGTGCAGTTCTCTAGCTTTGGGTGCGAGGGCCCTTAGCTCTTGTCCGTTCACGTTCCAGTCCCCAGACTTCAGGTGTTGGATGCTTGGCTCTCTAGCCTTGGAAGCTCCCTGGATCTCTTCTAGCCACAGGCTGAGACTCTTCCACTCCGTCCTTTGTACACTCACATTTTGCTGTCTGAGTTCTCTGAAGTCTCTTCAACTTTTGCCGTTGGCACTCTCTGGAAAGTCTCCAGTTTCCTCCTGAGGGGCCAGTTAGCTCAGGGCTTGTAGCCTCAGAACTCTCTCTCCCAGCTGCCTCTGGCTGCTATTCCTGGGTGCCTAGGACTGGGAACCCTGAGCTTCACCTGTCCTTAGTGTCACCAGCTCAGCCTGCTCTACCTGTGACAACAGAGACATTAGGTAACAATGGACCACCCAGAAGAGGTCTGTCTGCTTCTTGTTGTAACTTGGGAATAGGAATATATGAGAGGCTTACCTTAACCTGTCAAGACTAAAAAATAACCTGCTTCTATATCGACAAAAAGTGTGCATAGCTGCAATTCCACTAGCCACAGACTTGCATGTGCATGGCTTTCATTTATGCCTCTCTTAAAGAGAGATGGCTCAGCGGTTAAAAGCATGGGCTGTTCTTCCAAATGTCCTGAGTTCAATTCCCAGCAACCACATGGTGGCTCACAACCATTTATAACAGAATCTGGTGCCCTCTTCTTCATACATGTAGAGCATACATACATAAAATGTAAGTAAATAAAACATATTTAAAAAGAACTATTCACAAGCCTGACACGTCACCATAACAAGCACCTCAGGTGGTTCTCTGCCCAGCTGTTCCCTCTTGAGGCAAAGGGTGAGTGAGGTCATCTGAAGTTCACTGAGGCATGCCTGGCCTGGCCTGGAGTTTTCCGAGGTGCCTGAGTGGTAATGGCTGAGGTAGGAGTCATGGCTTAAGTAGCTGCTGTGTCTACAGTTGTCCCTGCAGCTGAAGTGTCCTCAGAGTGACTGTGTTCACTGAGAAAGTGAATCCCAGACCCTGAGAGAGGTGAGGCGTGATGAGGTCAAGGGCCAGAGGTTGAGCCACCTACTCTTCCTAGTCGCTTTGTATTTATTTCCCTAAGGTCCTGCAGGCGTTAGGGGGAGCTTGCTTGTTGACCATGAATAGCTACCAAGAAGGGGCCAGGAAACTGCAATGTGCACAGCCCCAGCTCTCATGAACCCCGGATCATAGGCCTCACAATCCCACAGCTACAGATCTCAGGCCAAGGCTTGGGAGGAGCAACTTCAAGTCCAACACCACCCCCTGCAGGTTACTACAGAATACTGCAACTATTAGGTCAAACAAGAATGTGTGCAGAATAGTGAGATAGAGACAAGTAAGAAAGTATATTAAATAACAACAAAGTTACAAAGAATAAATGACAATAACAATGCCATGTTTTCAGTTTTCTACTTTGTGTGTTGTGTATGTGCGTGTTTGTGTGAGAGTATACGTGTTATATTCATGTGTATAAAATGTGGGGGTGTGTGTGCCACAGTGTGTGTGTGTGAAGTTGATGGGTTAGCCTCAGGCTTTGCTGCTTACCTTCCTCTTGTTGGAGACAGAGCCCCTTTTGCTGTTGTTTTCACTCTGCATTTACTAAGCTGGTTGGCTGCAAGCTTCCAGGGTCTCCCCTGTTTCTGCCTCCCACATAGGAGCACTCAGACTACTAACCTGTGCTCCCATGACCAGTTTAGGTAAGTTTTGGAAATTTGAACTCAGGCCCTCAGACTTATGTGGCAAGTAGCTTATCTAACGAGCCAGATCCTCAACACTTCATATTATTTAAGTATTTAAGTACAACAAATGCTTGCTAATTAAAGACATGAAATGCATTTTCTTTTCAGTGCAGTGCCTGCCATGGAGATGACATGTTTCTGCCCATAATACAGTTCACAATGCCCCCCAGTGTGTGCCTGCTTCTGTGTAAGCTTTGTGTTCTGTGTTGTTGGTCTGAGAGTCAGTGCAGCAAGGGGCCTATTAGGCTTTGCACATTTTGGAAACATCCGAATATCATACCAGAATTAGCCACCAGAGGCCAGAGTTTGTGTCTAGCACTCACCATGTGAAAACTGGAAGACTATGGGAAAGTCAGTGCTTAGGAGTTACAGCCACATGCAGTTGTTCCGGTTCATTCCAGATTGCCTTTGTCTCAGTTTCCCTCTCCTGTACCAGGACTGTCCCCACCACACTATGGATCTCCAGGTCCTAATACCTTTGTCCCACATAGTATGACTGAGGTAGGCAGGCTTGGACAGTTTGGATATAGTGTTACTTTGGTGCTATGGAACTCCAGGGAGCCTGCTGAGTATGGCCTGCTGGAAGCCACAGTAGATACAGACCTCTGTGATGCTTCCCATTTGCAGACTTTATTTGTCACTCAGTGGTCCTGGCCACTGAGTTTTCAAATATAAGAAAAATATTGTATCTAAAGGGATCATTTGATATCATTTATTTATACCAAGCTAATAACACTTTTTCACTGTGAGGTCATTTTTAAAACTGAAAATTGCCATAATCTAGAAGGAATCACTCATCTACTTAATAGCTGTTTATTAATGGATAAGACTAGGAGGTTATTAAAATTGAAGTATGATACTTGACTTCCAGTTAGATCACAGGAAACAAATCAAACCTCAGCAGGCAGATGTAAGCAGGCATCATTGCATGCAAACATTCTGCAATGAAATTTAATACACTTGTCAATGAATTTTTATGTCACATGCTTAGCATGCTGAGTGGATTCTGTCTGCTGTATTTACACATGCCAAAAGATGTGTCTACCATCCTTCTTTCTTGAATATAACCTTAAATTGAGCATGCTCAGGAGTTCACATCTTAACAGCATACCCAATGATGTGTCTATCTCTGAAGTAAGTATGTGTAGGCTCCCTGAGTAGCATCCAGGCACTCTGAGGAAGGCATTGCTTTGGAAATGGCTTCCTAGCCTTCCCTGTGGCAGCTGAGGAATCTTTTCCCTCTCATTTCATGCTGGTTTGTTTTGACTTTGTGCTCACTAAGACAAAAACCCATTGCACTGGTTATGAAACCATGCTGCTGTGTTGTCTTAGACACAATTACTGTGACTAGCCAGACCCAGTCAGGAATAATGTAATTTTTTCCACATTGCAAGGGATTATGGGTAATAATACAAAAGTTCCCGTATTTTTGTTTTTCTTTTGCACAATGTTGTCTTACTCACTTAAAAGAACTAGTTCTCAGGGAAGCAGAGATTTCTGGTGGCTTGGTGCTCTTTCTTGTGAACACATGTAAGATTACAGTTTGGGCTGTTATGGGTGAAAAAAGGGCTCTCTGTGGTGCTTTTGCAAATAATTTTTGCAGTGATTGCCAAAGTTAATGAGTGTGTTACTTACTTGCTGGTGAGACCAACAAAACAACCAAGGGAGGAAGAACTTGTTGGGCCACAATTTGAGAGGATACATAGTCCATAGTGGAAGGGACGATTAGGGGACAGAACAGAGGGCATTGGGTCAGGCAGTGAGGAAACAAAGAAAGATGAATGCTGGTAATCAGATCACTTTCTCTTTTTTATGCAGTCTGGAACCTCAGTCCAAGGAATAGCATCCCTATTTGTAGTGGGTCACCTCAATTAACCCTTCCTGAAAACACCCTCACAGACGTACAGAGAGGCATGCCTCTTGGTTGTAGAGCCAATCAAGTTGACAACCATTGTGTACCATCACCATGGATGTCTGTTTAAACATGCATTCTTAGGTGCTTCTGTTGTGTAGGCCGGCTGGCTGTGGTCAGGGTGACAGACATCTGGACCCCTGGGCATGCACTGGTTATCAACAATCGCTCTTTCCCGTCTCATTGTAGCTCTATTGTGGATGTTCAACAGTATGGCCTCCTTGTCTGTGATAGTTTCATGGCTATGTGGAAGAGAAGTAGTCCCAAGAGTGATCATATATAACCACATCCAAGGTCACAGATCTGGTGGGTGAGTGTCTGGCCAGGAAGCAGCCTGGGATGTCAGCCCCATCCCTAACACCACTCCTTTACTTGGCAACCCTGTAGTATGCCTCTTCTACTCACCCTTAGCCTGTAGGCTCCAGGGGTAGCCACAGCAGTTGCAAATAAATGAGTTGACATTCATGGGGACAGCTTTGGGTCCCTGGGGAGGACTGGACAACAGTTGATTTATGATAAGGGATATGAATAGGACTGTGAAGGACCACATCTGAGAATGGGCCTGTCCCTGAGGAAGAACCCTCAGGTGTTGGCTTCATTCAGGTCTTAAACTAAGGGCTGGAGGTGGCCTATATCAATCTTCAGAGTGGCTTTAACCCTGTCCTGCCTTTCCTGCTGGCTGGGCAGCCATGGTTCTTAGTTGTGCCCAGAGAATGTGACACAGTTGAGGCTGCTGAAGACCCGAGCTTAAGGCAAGCAGCCTGTTCCCAGAACGTCAAGGGAAACGGGCAAGGCATTCCTCCTTTTTGACGTGGAGTTTAACCTTAGCCTCCAGTCAGGGATGGCTGAAGTTGCAGTGAGTACGGTTGTTTTCTTTAGAGATCGGGTCTCATGGGGCTCGGGCTGGTCTTGAATTTGCGTTGTAACTGAATATGGCCTTTAGCTCTTGATTTTCCCACCTTCACCTCACAAGGGCTGAGATTATGGGTGTGCCCCACCACACCAGACTGTCTATGTGACTATTTAAAATACTTTTGACTTCTCACCCCTGTTGTTGATGGTGCCTTGTCCAAGCTACATGGATTTCTGAGTCCACTGGGCTCACATCCATGCACTCCCCACATGTACTCACCGTGGCCTCCTGAGCTGGAGTCCTGTCCCAGTTCTATGCTGGATTAGATGGTAGTCCAGACTTTCATCATAGCCCAGCTTTGTGTTCCTCTCATTCTTCCCAGGAGGCTCTACCACAGAGGGCTAGAAATCAAGAGTGGTGAATTTTAGTTCAGAGCCTTCTACTGGCTTTGTACAGTCCCCTCAGGACCGCGGTTTCCACTTTTGCAGGTGAGGTGAAGGCAAGGGTGTGGTGTTCTCATGGATCTCTGCAGTATGAGTCCCTTTAACGGCTGTGGTTCAGCCTGTGTTGGTCATTACCCCATCAGTTCTCTTTTTAGGCCAGTGGGTACACTGTTTGCTTCGTGCCTTGCCAGGACAGGCGGGGCCAGCAGAATGGCCTCTTGTGCCACTTTTATTTTATTGCAGCCACTGTTCTTGTAAACACGTGGCATTGCATACTGCTGCTAATCTTTGAGCCTCTGAGTGTTTTCAGAATGGAATCCTCGTTGGCATGGCTTGTCTGAGCCTTCACTACTGTTTCCTGGAGCCAGCCTGCCATGGGCCAGGCAGCTGGCCACACAGCCTTGTGCAGCAAGCTTAGGCTCAGAACACGGCCATGCAGAACCGAGCCCAGAGCCTCATGGGGCTTAAATTAGGAGTATCTAATCCAATTCTCACTGGGCCAATGAGGAAGTCAAGGCCCAGGGCAGCTGAAGGGATTCTCAATAGGTATTCAGCTCCAAGAATAGATTAACAAACAATTAACCTGAGCTGGTGCCCTTGATTCTGTTTAAGGCTCTCCATCAAAACCTAGGTGCCTGCTGTCTGAGCATGGCTTGCTGAAACCATGATAGGAATAAACTCCCGGGGGGGGGGACTGTATATGGCTCAGTCTGTAATGCACTTGCCACACAAGCCTGAGGACCTCAGTTTGTATCCTAGCACCTATATACATGCCAGATGCTGTGGCATACTTCTCAACACCAGTGCTGGGGCGCAGAGGCAGGCAGATCCCCGATGCTCATTGGTTAGCCAGTGTAGCAGTCAGTGAACTCCAGATTCAGTGAGAGACCCTGCTTCAAAAAACACAAGGTGAAAAATGATTGAAGAAGTCACCGAAAACTTCTGTTTTTTATGCTCATGTACACACATACATACACTAACATGGGCATGTATATACACACCCTCACCTGTAACAAATTAATCCAAACACCGGAGTCAGATGTTTCTAAAGGTTGATGTCTGACCATCAGGGTAAATTTACCAACAGGGTAAAATCCAAGCCTTCACATTTGATTGATGATATCCCTACTGACTCTCTACAGTGTGCTTGATGTTGACAGAACTGTCAGAGCAAAGACATAAGTCTATGTCAACATCTGCACGCAATCCTGGCCACCTCGTGCAGACAGGTTGTCAGAGAGTATGCTATCCTGCTGGTAAAGTCCATCTGGGTGGGTTATTCTCACAGGTTAAAACTGCAGGAATATTTCACTGCAACCCCAAGTGCTAGTTAGATGTATGGGTGTGAGGCCAGACAACTACACACACGCTAAGCTGATTGTGTTCCTCTCAGTCACGCACTAGGCCTCATCGCCTCTGTGGCTTCCTGTCTGCTAAGACCACTTTCACCTTGGCCTGCTGAAGACAGACCTTTGCAGACTGACAGAAAGCCTCCTGCCACTGCTCTGAGTCCTGGGCTTCCTGCCGCTGTGGCCTGGGCACGTAGCTTGGGTTGAACGCAACAGAGCTGGTGCCAGAGGGTTGCACACATGATACCTGCAAAGGTACATTGCTGAGATCTGTTGATGGGTTTCCTAGGATATGTTTTGATCTACAAAATATGGAAAACCTTTGGGCTCCATTACAGAGACACAGGGTAATGCCAAACACCAAGAATGCAGGCCAGGCAAGTGACCTCATGCCATAGAAACCACGCTTGTTTTAACATGAAGGTCGATCTATTAAGAGAAGCTGTGTGTGGTCTGAGCCCCTCATCCTCCCAGTGGGAGAACCTGAGCCTTATTAGTCCAGTTCCAGTGTGGGCGGAGTACATTTCTGGGTGTGTTGATGGTGGCAGGTATAGTTAGGAAAGCCCTCACCCAAGATCTGAAGTGTAGCATGTCACAGTGTCATATCAGTCTCAGGAGAGACACCAGCTAACCTCTCTAGGAGTAAAAAGTAAGGTAAATATTATAGAAAAGGATCAATTAAGGAGCATGAACATTTGCCTTAATAGTCTCCAATAATAGAGGATAAATAAGAGTAGGAAAAATACTGTGTGTGTGTTTTAGGGTTTCTATTGCTGTGAAAAGACACCATGACCAAGGCAATTTTTATAAAGGAAAACAGTGCATTGCTGGCTGACTTACAGTTTAGAGGATCAGTCCACTATCACCATGGCAGGGAGCATGGTGGTGTGTAGGCAGACATGGTGCTGGCTACATCTTGATCAGAAGGCAACAGGAAACGGACTGTCTCATTGGGTAGTATCTTGAACACATATCAGACCTCAAAGCCTGACCCCACAATACATGCTTCCTCCAACAAGACTACACACCCCTACTCCTACATAACCATGCCTCCTGATAGTGCCACTCCCTATGAGATTATGGGGGCCAGTTACATTCAAACTACCGCAATGTGCAGCAAGTCAGTTGATAAGAGACCCTCATTATTAAACATTTTCTGTTAACTGTGCTTGACTAAGAGGTAGGAAAAAAACAGTTGCCCAGAACAGGGTCACATTTCCCCAATGGTCACAAGGAAACAGGTGACATCCCATTGGATGTAAAGGCATTGATTCCCTTTCTTGACAAATCCACATGAACAGCGGAGAGGTAGAAAAACACAAGCCATAAAGAGTTCATGGATTCGGAATCTGGAAGTCAAGGCAGGGTGTACTGTGTAACCAGTATGTGGTCACTGATGCCCTCAGCCCGAATGCCACCTCTGAGATGGTGATTTCTCTATGGATGGTTTCTGTGTTGATGATGGATGGCAGTACCATCCCCACTACTCCAGTGAGCATGGGTAGAGGTGAGTCTACAGGCACTATACATTTCTGGAGAAAGCCCTGGGTGCAGTGGGGGTGGGGCTGCAGGGTGGGGGCTGGTCACAGTGGCTGCTGCTCATGGCCCCATCTTTTTTTCACTTCTGAGAGGAGAAAATAGAGGCAGAGGGACATTCCCACACTCACATAGAGAAGATGGCAGATCCCTTGCTCATTTCTTTGGGCGCTTACCTGAAACAGGATTGCTTTCCCAGCATGCTAAACTGTCTCCTTCCTGAGCTGTCCTGACCCTCAGGGGCTTTTCCTTCCTTCCTTCCTTCCTTCCTTCCTTCCTTCCTTCCTTCCTTCCTTCCTTCCTTCCCTCCCTCCCTCCCTCTTTCCCTCTCTCTCCCCCTTTCTTTCTCTCTCTCTTTTTTTGTTTCCCTGTGTTTCAGGCCTTGAGATCAGACTAGCCTTGAACTCACAGAGATTCTCTGCCTCTGCCTCTGCCTCTGCCTCCTGAGCATTGGGATTAAATGCCACTATGCCCTGAAACAGGCTTTTCTGATCACAAACAGCTATAAGGGTCTGGCCAGTTGGATGGATGTTTTCCATAGCATATCAGACCACCTTCTATTTTTTAAGACATGACATAAAAATAAATAACCCAGGAGTAATTTTATTTCTTTCGGGTTCTTCTCAACTTCCTGAGTTGAACATCAGTTTTGACTATGTGGTAACTTAACCAAATCCTCTGGATTTATTTTGGTCCACACACTAAAGACTACAGCGTTTTGTATGACCCCACTCTTCAGCTTTTGGTCTCTCTTTTTATGCAAAGGGACATTCCATATAGACCTTTTACTAAGTTGCAGGCTCCAGATGGGTGTTGGAACATAAAATTATTACTGAAGTTGGATTTTTTGTTTGTATGTTTGTTTGTTTTGGTGATACATGACAGAAACCCAGCTCTAAGCTTCAGCAATGAGGGGATTGCTGGTGTCACCCCTGGGAACCTGGTGGAGAGCCAACATCCCACGGTAAGTCCTACTGTCTATGTTTTGTCTCTCACCATTTAGCTTGTCAGGGTCAGTCTGTGGCAGGCCCACTCCACATAGAGGCCATTGGCAGAGTCTCAGGGAGGAATAAAAGGCCAAGTTTAGATAAATGCATCCTACACAGCACAGAAGGGACATTCATCTTCAGGGGAGACATGGCTGCCTTCTATCAGGACCCTCCTCTGTGCTCAGAAGCAGTGTTCTAGGACACAGACCTCCTGTATCACAGAGCACTAAGCACTGATGCACACGCAAAATAAATAACTAAATAAAGGAGGTGGGGTCCTTTGAGGCTAGCCTCCCAAGACAGGACTGAGGGGTTGGCAATGGGAATCCAGGTAATTGGAATTTCCTGAGTAGGAATGCAGCCACATGCCACATTACATCAAGAGAGGTGCAGTGCACTGAGAGGGGGCAGAATTGATCCCTCATATGTAAAGACAGCATGACCTTGGGACTTCTGTGGCCTGGACATTCCTGTTCCCTATCCCTATTCCCTACTCTTTTTGTTCCTATTCCTTCCTTCCTCCTTCCCTTCCTCCCTCTCTCCCTTCCTTCCTTCCTTTCTTCCTTCCTTTCTTCTTTCCTTCCTTCCTTCTTTCTTTCCTTTTTCTTTCTTCCTTTCTTTTCCTCTTTCCTTCCTTTTATCTTTTTTTTAAAAAAATATTTATTTTTTTTTATTATGTATACAGTGTTCTGCCTGCACATATCCCTGCAGGCCAGAAGAGGACATCAGATCTCATTATGGATGATTGTGAGCCACTATATGGTTGCTGGGAATTGAACTCAGGACCTCTGGAAGAGCAGCTAGTGCTCTTAACCTCTGAGCTATCTGTCCAGCTCATATGTGGGGGAAATCCACACCCACAGAGGGATAGTGAGGGTGTGGGGATAATGGGAAGTGATGAGGTCATCAGGTGGAGCCCAGGAACAATGGGTTTATAGTACATTAAAAAGCAACAACGTTCCCTGTTCCTTCCTCTATGGAGGACACAGTCAGAAGGTGCCATCTGTGGATTATAAAGCTGTTCCTGCCTGACCTACAGCCTCCAGGATTGAGAGAAATAAAATTCTCCCGTTAGCAAACCCCCAGGCTGTGGTCTTCCATTGTGGCAGCCTGTTGTATTAGGAAATTGCTGTGCACAGACTTATTAAGTGGGATTTTAAGCTTTCCAGAATGGTCCTATTGTGTATGAACTAGTGCACAGTGCCATAAAATCGAGGAAGGACCCATATGGAGCTTAGAGAGGTGTGTACTTCTGGGACTCTCTGAGCGAAACCTGGTCCTGGGCAGCTGTAAGACCAGGTAGACACCTCTGCAATGGTGTTAGAAGGAAGGTGTACATATCGGTTAGGATCTAGGTCACTTCACCCTAGTCCCTGGTTTATCTGAAACTAGTACCAAAGAGTCAAGCACATTTCTGGTGCCAGGACCAGTTGTGAAGCTCTCTACACACCACCCTGATGGTTCCTTGAGGTATTGTCTGCTGGGAACTCTGCAGGCAAGCTGTCCAAAGTCACTCCAAAATGCTGGGGTTCCTGCTGCAACTGGGCTAATGCACCTTCACCAGTAGCCATTCCTGGACCTGCAACTGAGGCTGACCCACTGACCAATGGCCTCCCATGGTGCCATGCCTCAGCTGCCTTCCAAGATCCCTTCATGTCTTCAAAACTTGTACCAACTTGGAAACTCTTATACATTACCAAGTTCAGCAGCCAGCCTTGACTCCCCATAGACCACAGCTTCTGTGTGCTGACCCTGAGGAAGATATCACCTCAATGATGATGGCCTCTTCTTAATTCAGCTGACTAGCAGCAATTGTCCCAGCAAAGCAAATGTTTTGCTTCAGGGGTTCTGGTTTCTTGTTAAAGACAGCAGATTCTTTAACCCCAGCTGATCAGATACCACAGATTCTTAATACAAAACACAACACAAATTGCCCTGTAGAATCTTCACAAGCCAAGCCTTTACGAACTGCCTTACTCTTGGGTTTATCGTCAAAGTCCCCAAGTAGCTCATCCATCTCTTAGCACTGAATGGCTTTTCTAGCTCCAACTTCCAAAGTCCTCCCACAATCCTTCTCCAAGCATAGTCAAGTCTATCACAGCAATGCATGGTTTCGGTGGCTGTTATAAAGCACCATGACCATGTTATAAAACACAAGACTTGCAGAGGAAAGAGTTTATGTCAGTTTACATTTCCACATCATAGTCCATCATCAAAAGAAGTAGGGCAGGAACCTGAAAGCAGATACTGAAGCAGAAACCAAGGAGGGTGCTGCTTGCTGCTTGCTCCCCATGGCTTGCTCAGCCTGCTTTCTTATAGAACCTGGGACCACCAGCCCAGGAATGACACCAAACTACAATGGGCTGAGTCTTCCACTTCAATCACTAATTAGGAAAACTCCCCAGAAGCTTGTATATAGGCTAATCTTTTTTTCTTTTCCTTCCTTCCTTCCTTCCTTCCTTCCTTCCTTCCTTCCTTCCTTCCTTCCTTTTTTCTTTTTCTAGACAGGGTTTCTCAGCTATGTACTGAAACTCACTCTGTAGACCAGGCTGGCCTTGAACTCACAGAAATTTGCCTGCCTCTGCCTCCTAAGTGCTGGGATTAAAGGCATGCATCATATAGGCCAATCTTAAGGTGACATTTTCTCAATTGAGAGCCAGATGACTTCCCAAATGACTCTTGCTTGTGTCAAGTTGAAATGAGACACATATATTGGGCCACTGGGGTCCTAGGGAAAATAAGACACAACATTAAAGTGCACAAGTCACCGACTAAATATCCAAGGGGCTTTTGGATAAGGCAGTAGTGGCCTTTACCCTAGGCCTTTCTGATACTTTTAGCTTGTTCCTCAACTTACTCTGATAAACCAGATGTATGACCATGGATTTCTTTAAAGGCCTCCAGGTATTTTGCAAGTATAACTTTCACAAAAAACTTCTAGGTGGTTGCTACTGCACACAACCTAAGACAGCAATACAGAGCTCTGTGGGGCTGCCTGGCTAGAGTCCTCAAGCGATAGCCATCTTCCCCTTTCAGACTCCTCTTGGCAGCATGGCCATGCCAGGTGCATGTTATTTATACTTGGACACATGCTGTGTGAAAAGATGGACACCTGCCGTTATCCCTGCAGGTCAGATGTGGCACAGTGTAAAGACCATAAATAAGACTGGGCTTGCCCGGCAGGCTGTCCCTCTCAGGTGGGCAGTTCCTCTTAAATTCTCCCATGATAAAGTCATACCCATATTGGAGTATTTTTCTAAAGCAACACACACACACACACACACACACACACACACACACACACACACACAAAACCAAACAAACAAACAAACAAAAAACTGAAAACACACAGGGCTTCTTCCATCTTCCATGCTGATAGCGCCCTTGGATTTAGGTGCTGTGGCTGACAGGTGACCCAGATGTTTATGGTTGGTCATGAACCACCGTACACCTCAGGGAGCCTTTAGTGAATGAGAAAACGTGCCTGAGGGTTTGGGTCTGACTCGCACATCCCTTGTCTGCATCTGGGTTGATGCAATACCAGAGTCTGCTCTCTCTTTTGGGCAGTAGCCAGAGGGGCACAGAGTGGAGTACCCTGAGACTTGGTACGGGCACTTTCTACTTCCTGGTTTTGTTTGCCCCCTTTCATCTGGTGCTCCTCTAGTGAGAGCCAGTGATTTATGATACAGGTATGGGTTTGGGAGAGGCAGTCCTGTGCCTAAATATAGCACCTCCTCTGGCCATAAATGGGAGGGAAGCACAGAGCTTTGCAGGGAGAAATTAGCTCTGCTGTCCTCAGCCAGTGCCGGGATACTTTTCTCCTCTTCGGTTCTTCTCCTCTGGGTGAGTCTTTCTCCTTTCCTAGGCTGTGATTTTGGGAGACCACGGAGCATGCTATATTTGCTTTCCCATGGGGGCCAAGTTCAGAGTGAAGACTTACCTGAAGATACTCCTCACTGTAGAACAAATAAGAGGATTCCACCCAAGATGTGCCTGTCGTGGGACTCTGTGTTCAGCTCAGCTAGGCTCTCTTCCCTTGTTTTTTCTTCTTCTCCTACCCAGCCCTGGTCCCCTCTCCTTCCCTTTCCTTCCCTTCCCTTCCCTTCCCTTCCCTTCCCTTCCCTTCCCTTCCCTTCCCTTCCCTTCCCTTCCCTTCCCTTCTCTTCTCTTCTCTTCCCTCCTTTCCCTTCTCTTCCCTTCCCTGCCCTTCCTTCTCTGCCTCACTTTTGAAGGGGGAGGGTCATATATCCCAGGCTGGTCTTGAACTTGCTGTGTAGCCAAGGATGATCTTGAACTTTTGATATCCTCTTGCCTTCATCTCCCGAGTGCCAGAGTGCTGGAGTCACAGGTGTGTGCCGCCAGGTTTTTATGCCATGCTGGGGATCAAACCCAGGGCTTCAGGCATGCTAGGCTAGTCCTCTACCCACCGAGCTACACCTTTATTTCCCTATGTTCTGGGCCTTATTCTTGCATGATTTGATACCCTTTATGGTAGGTTGTTCCCCCTGGGTTTCCTGCCCTTTTTATTGGCTTTAAACTGTTCCTAAATCAGCTGATTGATTTGTGGGGTAGAGGGCAGAGAAACACCGGGCATTCCGCTTAGAGCTTGGGCTGGGTAGGAGGTTCAAGCGTTCTCCGTGAAAGGACGGTTGTGGCTTGTCGGGTTTCCTTTCCTTGTACATTTGGAGTTTGGACCCTGCAGATCTCCAGCTCCATGCCTTATGCGGAGCTATGTGCAGACTTCAGCGCCTGCCAGGGGGCAAAGGGGTTCACCCTGCATTCGAGGGCCAGAAACACTCAGCTTTCTCTGTCACCTGCCCCACATTCCTCCCTTACTGGGTGCAATAAAAACAGGAAGCAAAGAGCACGTGGAACCAAGACACTTAAAGGTGATATTGAATAAATGGGGGCCCCAGATAAAAACCTGTCCTAGGAGCCAAGAGCTCCTTAGTTTCTGGGGCCCATGCCAACTCTGTGCCCTCTGGAGATGCTATGCCCATGAGCTCACCGACTGCCAGTTCTAGCTCTGCAAAGGCAGAATGAGGGTAAGCTGCTGAATGTTCTGGAAGGCTGTTAGATCATATCTGCAGCACATCTGTATGAAACTCACACGAACCGGGGAGCTTATCACCCAAGGACTGTTACATGCAGAGCCAGGGAGATTGTCAATGGGACTCTGTATGGTTTTTGATGACTGCCGTGAAACAGGTGGCACTGTGGGTTACTATAAGGATTGCCCAAGTGGGAGCTGCCTGGGATCATTTCTGAGTCAAATTCCACACAATTAAAGTATTACAGGGAGCCAATGATTCCCTCAAAGACAGCTGAGCACTTCGTGACTACAAAAGTTGAACCCTTCTATATCTCATTCCAAGGCTCTCAAAGGAGGGGCCCTGCCGAACCCAGCCACGTTTAACTGATTCCCAGTGACCCCAGGGCTTGATTTGTGTCCAGTTGTTGTTTTGGTGGTCCTTTTTGGCAACAAATCATTTTGAAAATCTTTTGGACAAATAGATTCTAATATGAATGAGCTGGATGAAAAATCCATCTCATGAACTCAGGGGTTTTTCCTTGTGGGCTACACTTTGTCAGCTGATTTTCCCTTCCTTCTTGAATTATTTTCCTTCCATGTGTCTATGAAGTTTGGCATTTTTAGCCGTATAAGTGATTTATTTAATTGCATAAGAGTAAATGCTTTCAACCTGACATATCTTCACAAACTAAAACTGAGTTTAGTGACACAAAAGAGGTTGTTCCCACTGTTCCTTGCAGGGAGGGCCCAGAACAAGCTACATCAGACATGGAGCTCCAGTGCTGGGGACAGGCTCGAGTTTCATGGTGGTGTCATAATTCCTAAACATGTCAGGGGCCGGAGGGTGTGGTTCCAGAGCTGGGCTGAGGCGGAAAGTGTCTGGGAGTGGTCAAAGGAGCAGCTGGTGTCTTGGCTCTGCTGGAATGCACCAGTCCTTCAGGCGGCTGGGCGTGTTCATCTGAGAGGGTTCAGCACTACTGGTCAGAATGGCCTCTGATGTTGGTTTCGTACAGCCACTGACACATGCTGCTGGAGGCAGGGGGTATTTAGTGGAGTATTTCTGGCACTAGTTTAGTCCTCTGGTTTCACAGTGAACCACACAGTAGCCTGGCACTGTGAGGGTTCAGGCCTTGGAGTCCCCAGAATCAAAGCCTCTCTGTGCATCTGAACTTCGGGGATCATCAGAACCTGCCTTTGGAGAAGAGGTGTGCCTCATCTTTTTGGGTATGTGTGGGGCCACTTAAAGTGCTTCTGAAAGTGGATAGTGGCAGTGTGAGACTAGGTGAGGTCTCAGAAGGCCCTTTTACTTCCGAGCTGCAGATACTACAGATACTCCCAGTCTGCAGCCCTGGGCCACAGGAATATACTTCTAGGAGGATCCATTGATAGAGATGGGACTGGGAACCCAGCCTGACTCAGGGAAGTTCTGAAGTGAGAAGTCCCAAGGAGTCGGCAATGGCCCCAGAGTACACACTGGGTTCTCATGAGACTCCCCTTTCCTGTGATAGGTCTTGCTGGGCATGAGACTGGGAGCAGTTGAGGAGACAGGTAGAGGCGAGGGTCCCAGGCATGGCGTTCAGGTGCATGCACTGATCCAGCTGGCATTGTCCCCGAGCCATGGAATCTAAGACACTTCCTTCTTGGAATCCAGTGGTCTTGGGTTCAGCATGAGGGGACACAGGCCAAAAGGCTGTCCTTTGAAAATGCATACAGTGGAGAGTGCCAAGTGGAGAGCCCTCGACTCCTGGCTTTGATGGTGTTAGGGGGACAAAGCATAGGATAAGTGCAGTTAAGTGCTGTTGCCCTTGTCAAAGGCACCCAGGGGATGTATCTGCAGTGGGACTGTGTATCAGAGTGAGGGGCCCAGGAAACATGACCACTTAAGGCAGGTGGTTCCTTGCTAATCACTACAAAGTATGTGTTCCTCACTCATGAAGTATTTGAAGACTTCCAGGCCCAGCGGACGGCATGTAAAGTAGTGTCAGAGATACACTGTATTGTGTGTTGTCTGTGCCTGGGGCACCGAGAGGGGCATTCAGAGTAGTTAAAGGGAAGTGGGCCATTGAGATATAAAGACCCATGTCCTCTCACACACAGAAGTATGCATCTAAAGACATGTTCTACCAGGGATATAGCATCTGTTTGGAGTTCTTCTTGCAAAAACAAAACAAAACAACAAGAACAACAACAAACCCAAAACCAATTTGAAAGCTAACATAGCATAGACATGTATGTAAGTAAACATATGGAATGACGTGATAGTCTATGTTTCTGATGAAGAATTGGAATTCATCAGGGCAGATGGATGTGGGGAGAAATCCTAGAGAGGAAACTAGCTTGATTGGTGGCTATCTCTGTAATGCTGGTCTGTCTTTTGTCTCCACATCCGTGTGGCTCTAGAGACAGCACAGGCAGCCATGGACAGCAGACCTTTCTTGGGGCTCACCGTGCTGAGGTACAATTGAGACTCTCCCATGTTAAAGTGAGAGGGCTTTCCAGGCACCTCTTCCTGTCTACATGATTTAGTGTCACAATGACCCTGTGACAGAGATAGCCATGGTGTCTGTTGTTTGCTACGCTATACCAAGCACAGCACCAGCTCTTACATAGATTCAGTGTGGAATATTAGAGCTGGAGAGATTAGGAATAAAGCCCCAAGGCTACATCACTTGGAGCCAGGTCCCAGGGAGCCTGGCACCTGACCTCTGAGTTCTCCTTCAAGGCTGGCTGGGTTGGTTCTGTGCGGCCCTTGGGGCACAATGTCTTTTGACACTTGGCCTCTGGGACAGAAGACAGCTGGTTAACATGTTGATTTTTAAGAAGACATACTGGAGCATGCATGCAAGAAATACTGAAATAACCACAGAAGGCCCCAGGCAGCAGTTTACTGACTTTGGGGGAGTGGGGGATGGGCTGGCTTGTGTTTGAATAATTCCCAGGATCTTCCTCAGCCCTATAATTTTGCGATCCCACAGTCTTCACTGCAATTGGTCATGGGGTAAATTAATGCAGAAGAATGGCGACTTTCCCAATATATAGATGGCCGGATGATGAAGAGGACTGGAACGGGGTGGGGGGCAGTCTCCTTTCTGAGCTGCCCTCCTGTCTCCATCCTGAGCTCTGGTTCCTGTCATTTCACCTGAGTGCCAGCCTCAGGGCTGTGCTGCCTTCCCAGAGTAATGCCCTGCTGCACACCGTGTTCCCACCTTCTTGCTTCCATTACTGTCACCTGACATCTTAGTCACTCCCCACCCCCCAGGGCCCTTCCCACATGTCCCCTGCTGGGGGCCTCTCTGGCTGTGCTCTCTTCTTTGAAGGGCACTCTGTATCTCTGTGTGGCCTCTGGCTCTTGTCTTGTCAAGTGTTTGTTTACTTCCCTAATCTGTTTAAATTATTTTTACCCTCTCTACTCAAACTGGGTTTTGCATCACCCTGAGCACATTAGGCATTCTATGAATACCGTCAAGGAAGAAATTAAAGTCAAAATATAGTCACAGTTTCTGATTTTCATGGAAGCTGACAAAAAAATAAAACTGAGTTCCAGAGAAGTCTGTGGATTCCATGATTATAGCTGAGGTTGATTTCCATCTGTGTAAAATCCTCCACATTGACCCTCTGGATCAGAGTAACCGTGTGTGTGTGTGGGGGGGCACCTGCATGAGCTGTCTGTCTGTGTGCCTTTCTCTGTGTGTATGTATCTGTCTATGTGTGTGTGTCTATCTGTACACGTGTCTGTCTGTTTCTATGTCTGTATGTGCCCATCTGTCTGTTTGAGTCTCTTTGTGTGCTTGTCTGTGTGTATCTGCTCTCTCTCTCTGTCTTTGTCTTTCTCTGTCTCTGTCTGCCTGTCTCTCTCCGTGTGTGTGTGTGTGTGGGGGGGGAGCAAAGATCAATGTCTTTCTCAATTGTTCTCCACCTTACTATGGTTCTCCACCTTACTATGAGACAGGTCTCTCACAGAACCCAGAGATCACCAATCTCTTGACTGCCAGGCCAGTGAACTCCTGGACTCCCTTCTGCAGTCTGCCACCTTCAGCTCAGAGATACAGGCATGCAGCATTGAGTCTTTACCATGCATGCTGGGGATGCTTTGCAGGGCTCCATGCTTGCATAGCAAGCACCATTTATTTCCACAGAGCCAATGCCCCAGCCCTGCCTTCTCCCTTGGAAAGATCACAGGACATGACTCCTCATGTGATTTCTCTCCCAGGAGCATCCAAGATGTCCCTGGTGGCAGTCCCTTTCTACCAGAAAAGACACAAACACTTCGACCAGTCATATCGAAACATTGAAACCAGGTACCTCCTGGACCAGTACTCATCAAAAAAGTAAGTTGACAGGTCCTGGGTAGACTCCTTGAATTCTGAAGTGTAGCTTTGATGTCTTCTGGCTAGAAGCCATACTATTCCCTGAGATCTGGAGGTGAAATGTTACACATCTCTTTTGAAGACTAAATGTTGGCTGGGTTGCATGGCCTAGCTGGGTGGAGCTGTCCCATATTCTGCAGAGCCTGAGGGCTGACTCTGAGCCCTCTAGTGGAGATGCCCAAGATTATGCAGTACAAGCCCATTGACTCAATACTCTTCCCAGTGTCTTCTAGCAGCAGGATTTAAAGAGTCACTCACGTTATGGGACAAGGAGGAAAACAATGGGGAGAATATTGGCAGAGTCTATAGGAGACAGAGCAAAGATAAAATAAAGTCTGTTCTGACCACAGCTCCCCTACCTCAGTGATACAGGTGCAACCCCCAAGTCATCCCTGCCAAATGCAGCTGGAATCTAGTCCACCTTCATTTCCAGGCTCCTGAAGGACGAGGTCTCCTCCAGCTTGCAGCTCGTGCCTCCCTGGCACCATTTGTGGGGCAGCCTATCTACAGCTTCAACTGGCTGATTAGAGGGCAATGAGCAGGAAGAGACCTCTGAGTCTGGCCTTCTCTTGCTGTAGGTGCCTGCCACATGTCACCAGCACCCTATATTTAGAAATCCTTGTGGCACCCATTTAGTTGCCATCCCTTGTTATAAACAAAGCCAAACATTTGCAGCCAATCTCTACAGAGATTGAGATTCTACTACACACACACACACACACACACACACACACACACACACACACACACACTACAAGCCACACACACACACCCACACACACCTCCACACACACACACCACAGCATCTTGGCTGAAAATCCATTCAGAAATGGCTGGCAGGGAAGGGGAACCACCAGCTACAGGGAGCCCAGGGGAGTGTTTTTCAGAAGGTGTTTGCAGACCTAAGGAGGGTGCCACATGCAAAGATGCAGACTTGGGTTAAGGTGTCCACATGCATATGTGTGCTTGTGCTTGTATGCATATATATCAATGGATATGTGTGCCTGCACAAGAAGAGATGTTTGGCTATGTGTGTGTGTCCATGGCCATGCATGTTCCTGCTTGTGTTTGTGTGATATATATTGGTATATGTGTGTGCATCTATATGTGGTATGTTGTGGCGATATATTGTTTATGATTTATTAAAGCTTGCCTAGGGATCAGAATGCAAAGCCAGCCATACTAGTTAGCCATAGAAGCTGGCCACTAGTGGCACACACCTTTAGTCCTAGGACTCAGGAGACAGAGGCAGGTGGATTTCTATGAGTTCAAGGCCACTCAGGGATACATGAGAGTGAATCAGTCTCAAATGAAACAGCTCAGGTGTATAAGAGAGGAGCATAGCATTCGGTATTCTTGGCAATTAAAGTCTCCATCATGTTGAGATCAGGATTGCCCCAGCTCTGGTAGAAGTAAGAGCTCTCTGGTAGCTTGAGTGATTTGCTTCTCTGATCTTCAGCCTGAACCCCATCTTCTGTGTCTGGGTTTTTGTTATTTGTGTTACAGAATGTATGCATACAAATGTATGAGGTGTGCCCGGGTGCATCTGTACGGGCATTGATGTACATATGTGTGCACTTGTGTGCCTATGCTCTGGGAGCATGTGTGTGTGCTGCAGGGAGGGCTGAGTGTATAGAAAGGAAGCAGTGTGTGTTAGCATAAGCGTTAGTAATTTTCCAGCACACCTAATCGTTTTCACTGTTTGTCCAGGCGAGCAACCACCCAGTCATCATCCCAGAGGTCTCTTTCGGAGAGGTCCTCTTCGCAGAGAGCTTCCAGTCAGAGCTCCACTGGGGGGATGACCTGCAGGCTCTGTGCAAAGCGGGTGAGCGCAGCAGAAGAGGAGGAAGCTGAAAATGAAAATAGGTAACTGCTTTTTGCCCTCCGTTGGCTCTTACCCATAGCACCTGTGCTTCTAAGTGCTGGCATCCAATTCAGCTGTGACCTTGGGCAGAGAGGGGTAAGTGGGTACTAGCCCAGGAGGTTCAGAAGCAAAAGCCGGGCTTGCTTATAACTACAGTGGAGAGCTTCTTTCCATCATTTGCTTACTCTGTGGCATCTGGTGTCAGTCCCAACACGCAAAGAATGGCAACCGCCTCTCCATCATTATACTGGCCAGGGCTGAGTTTCCATCACAGCCTCCATGGCTGTTGTCTCTTGGAGCAAGGTCATTTTCTGAGGAGGCAGCCAGTGTTTAAACAGCTGTCTCTGTGGACACTAAGGGCTATGAAGGGTTCCATAAATCATCATATCTGTCATAGGAAAGAGAAGGACCAGCCAGAGTGTCAGTCCTAAAGTTACAAAATCTAAGTGATGGAGAAACAGTTGGTAGTTGCGTGTTGGTCTTTCAAGAAAAAACACGAATAGGTCTGTCTCAATAGTTAAGACACTTGTTGCTTTTGCCTGGGACCTGAGTTTGAGTCCCAGGTGCCTGGAAACCACCTGTAACTCCAGGTCCAGGAGATCCTATGCCACTGGCCTCCTCTTGCACCCACATCCATGGACATAATATACATGAGAGAATAATATGAGCAGCCACATACTTAATGCCCACTTAATGTGTATCTCTCTCCCACTGTTCCCTACCACTACCCAGAATTTCTCTTAAAGAAACTCCAATTCACAAGGGCACATGAGAATTGAGTAAGCATGCTTCCCTTGAAAGTTGCTCAATGGTAGAGTAACTGGACTAGTGGTGGATAGCCCAAAGGACAGGCTTCTTTTCATTTGTTTGGAAAGGACAGTTATCCAGCAACAATGATACATTTTAGAACTGTAACACAAAGTGAGGTGGGAGTAAGACTCCTGGTGTTTTAGATTCCTAGCGTATTATTCTTTTAAATCCTGGGGCAGTAAACCCACAGCCCTAGGAATTCCCAGCAATGTCAAAGATAAGATTATTTTAAGCATACTTCTAATAACATTTACACTGTCATTTAGTTAGTTAAAATGTGTGTTTAAAGAATAAAATGCAAGCTAGTTGGTGGTGGTGCAAGTCTTTAATCCCAACACTTTGGATGCAGAAGCATATTTATCTCTCTGAGTTCAAGGCCAGCCTGGTCTACAGAGTGAGTTCCAGGACAGCTAGGGCTATTACACAGAGAAACTGTCTCAAAAAAAAAAAAAATCAAAACAAAAGAATAAAATGCACCAAGTTCAGTATTTACAAAGAACTACATCCTAGAGGAATTGTCAAACAGTGAAATTATAATTTAAAATTCAGGTCATGCGGTAAGATAACAGCTCTCCATAGAACTACATGGACATCACCCATTTAAGGACTTAGTTTACATTGAAATGCGCTGTACCTTAGGAGTTCATCCAAAGGACAGACATGAAAAATACTATATATGTGGACTTATAAGTATGGATTTTTTTCATCTCTTCCTAAAATATAGTTTAAAAATGCCTTAGGTATATTTATTGTGCCATGCAAATTGTATAAATTGATTTTATTATAAAGTGAGGGCTTCTGGTGTTAAGAAATGACTTCAGAGTGTAAAGGGTGGGTGGTAGGGGTGTAGCTCAGTGGGGAGAGTGTGCTTGCTTAGTATCTGTGGTGTTCTGGCTATCACCCTGAGTCCCACATAAACCAGGTATGTTGGCACATTTGGGACATAGAGGCAAGAGGATGGGAAGTTCAAGTCATCTTTGGCTCTATAGTGAGTTCCAGGTCAACCTGGGCTACATGGGACATAAACACTCTGACGTTTTAAGTATCCAATTGTTTTGGAAGGATATCTTCTGATTATATTTAAGTTTGGGGACTAGTCATTGGTCATTTGAGCCGTGCCGTTTTGTGCCCATCAGTTAGTTATATATCAGTGTGACTTTGAACATAATATGCAAGGTCTTGTCCCTCAGTGTCCTCACTGTAGAGTGAGGAAAGTGACATCACTTTGAATGGTTGATATGTTGGTTATGAACCTCGTATGGTTTTTCGACAGTCTCAGAGGACAGAAATCTTCATGGCACACAGAGTCTTCGCATTGGGTTTTCTCACTTTGAGTCTGGGTTTGAGTTCCAATGGCGCCTCTTAGCCCATTGTAGACGCCAGTCCTCTTGGTAGGTATAGGATTGCAGGTGTAGGGTTGGCCAGCCCTATACTGTCCCCCATAGAATTATTATCTTTTACTGTCATCACTCATGCGGTGTTTCCCTCATGTCAGGTCTTGAGATCACTTCTTCTTCTGAAAGTAGATTGGGTGATTAGTGAGTGATCCCAGGGTTGAGGGAGATGATACCATTGCATTGTGGGGCAGCTGTGGAGGATGAGTGAGCCCTGCTGAGCACAGATGGGAACCTCTGTCATTCGTTATATACACTACCACTCTCACCAGCCCTAGTTGTTATCACAAGCTCTTACCATTCCTTGAAGACATTAGCCCAGTCTGGAACATACTGGTCCTTGGCTTTGACAGGAAGGGATCCTTCCGAGCACCCACTCGTACATGCCCTGGAGGACTCTAGTCTTGTCCCCCATGCCAAAGAAAGCAAGAGATGTGTGCTGTGCATATCTATATTAATAAACCACACACCTGCTCTTCTTTGTAACTTCCAGTGTGCCGTTAACACACTTTGAAAAGAAAGAGGCAAAATTGAGTAGAAAAAAGTTGTTTTGTTTCTCCCCCCCCCATCATCTCCTTTTATCCCTTCATGCTGAGGGATGGGTAGCTAGAGAAGATCAGTGTCGTCTGTCAGTCAGAGCCACAAAATCTTGTCACATGTCCTAGGACTAACAGAGTTTCTTGGCTCTCATAGGTACCGGTCCCTAGAGGCGTCTTATGGAGAAGCTAAGAGGCAGCGTTTTCTTAGCGAGCTGGCCCAGCTCGAGGAGAATGTACACCTGGCACGGTCAATGGCTCGTGACAAGTTGGACAAGTACTTCCTGGAGCAGATGGTAGGGGTACCTCCAAGCTCCTCAGGGCGTATAGAAGGAGAGTTCGTCTGCATGCAGGTGGTCTGATGCTTCACTGCTAGTGGGCTACTCTGCTGCCCCCAACCTGAACACCCTTGCTTCTTCTCGGCAGGTGGAAGACAAGCTATCTTGGGAGAGACACTCATTTGAAGACCGGATGAGCAGAGCCCCCGAGATCTTGGTGAGGTTAAGGTCCCACACCATCTGGGAGCGGATGTCCGTGAAGCTTTGCTTCACTGTACAAGGATTCCCCACACCTGTGGTGCAATGGTGAGAGGCAGAATTTGGGGCTGTTTTCCTCTTAGAACTGTGTGTATGGAAGATGAGCATGCCTGAGATCCTGTCCTATAAACCTACGGAAGCCCATGTGGAAAATGCATGCACAAAATTCAAGCTTCCTGTCTAGTTAATGGTCAATCATTCAAATTTTAGGAACACTGTCCTGATGTCTCTCTCAGAGCATTCTGTTGAAGGGTTAGCTCTCTGAACAGGCACACATGTTGGTTGTCTTGGTGGTTGTCTATACACTGGCTTCATTGCTGACCTTGTACAGAGAGCCTATATATTTGCTTTAGTTATAGGTAGGCTCATGGAGGGAAAAGTTGTAAATATTAGAGAGTTAAATCTTTAAGCTCCATAGACCCTTCTGTTCACCTGCTGTTGTAATCACAGATTGCTGTATATATCCCCTTGTGTCCCGGATCTCTTACATGAGTCTTGTAACCTTGTAGCTCAGCTCATCCATGGTATTAGGAGACAAATATTCCAAGGCTTGCCTTACTGTATCACAGCCTGTGGTGGCTGAGTCATGCTTTACAGATGGGGGCTGGAGCTTCTAGGACTAGGGCTTCATGTACTCTGTGATGTCCTCCTCATGTGTTCCAGCTGCAATGTGGCCTAATGGGCCAGGCTGAGATCTAGCTACCAGCAGCTATATTTCTTTTTAAGTGGAATGGTAATTTCTGAATTCAGAAGAGGTTCAAGCAGATGTAGGAGGTTGTCTACTGGAATGTTACAATGACTGCCTCTTCTAGCAGGATCCAGAGCACCTTGCAGTAATGGGCAGGGGAAAGTTGGAGCAGGTGTTTTTTAGAGCACAAAGGGCATTGGGACAAAAGTGCAAAAGTATATTTGCTATTATATCAAAGTGAATGTTTCCCACCACCAGGTACAAAGACGGCAGTCTGATCTGCCAGGCAGGTGAGCCAGGGAAGTACCGGATCGAGAGCAGGTATGGCGTGCACACCCTGGAGATCAACAGGTGAGGATCCACAGCTGGGGTCACATACTATAACCACGTGCAAATGCAAAAGACAGCAGAAACTGGCTGGGAGAGGTAGTAAAACCCTGATTCCCACCCTCAGGAGCCCAAGGCAGAAAGATTGGATATCTAGGCCAGCCGGATCCACTGAGACCTGAGTGCATCCATAATCTCTGGTGTGATTGGAAGAGTCACATGATGGAACACACACATACAGATGCATACAGACAGGCTTGTTTTTCCTGTGGCTTTGCCTAGATGTTTGCTTAGAATAAAAACCATATTCTTCTGTTTTTAATTAAAATGTTTTATGCATTGGGTTTCATTGAAAAATCGAAGATTGTGGTATCTACCTAATAGCAAGGTAGAATCATGCAATGCTAGCTTCAGTGGACAAGTGTGTTTGGCCTTTAGCAAACCTGAAGCCGGACACCAGAGCCAAGGAGAGGTTGGAGTCCACAGAGAGAAAGTGACATCAGGAGGCTTCTGGATGAGCACACCTAGCAGGATCCTTGAGGAGTCTAGGCTGTGGTGCCAGCTCTTCCCTGATGGCTATGGGTGAGGGGCTCCATTCTGATGGAGGAGGGGGTCAAAGCGAGTGGTTTTGCTCTTGAGGTCGTGCTCCAGCATGAGCCTGTTTGGACTGGAAGCTTCTGTCAGGCCCTGGCCCTGCAGCTCAGGTGGCATTTCTCTTTTCTGTTTCCTAGCTTCCCCTCCCCCTCTTTCTATCTGTTTCCTTGTGACTCCTGCTTCTCTGTGGGGGAGACAGTCCCTTCTCTGGAGTTATCTTGGTGACCTGGGGACAGAATAGTGCTGTCCCTGGGCCCTGCACGACTGTGGGCCTCTTCCTCAAGTGTGCAAGGGCCACTCCTCCACGGCTATCCAGTCTCTACTAGGTTGGGAGCCCTGCCCCCCCCCCATAAGCTCCATATCCTGACCTCACAGCTGGTTGGTTTCTTCTGTCATCCACTGGTAGCTCACTGAGTGCCAGGTGCTGTGCTAGGTGAGGCAGTACACGGGTGGCCACCAAAATTTCCCTTGCTATTTGGTGTTCAGAAAGTGCCCTGTATTGAGCATAGGTGAATAACAGATAGGTGATGGCCTGGGGTGGCAGACCATAGCAAAATGAGGACCAGGGATAACTTGCTTAAGAAGATGCAACTCGAGTTTTGATGGTGAGAGGGGGCTAGTGGGAAGTGGCTGTTGGGTGAAGGGGCTCCAACAGTATCTCATGGCACACAGGTGCTAGGGCTATATGGGGGTGGGGGGAGGGAGAACTGGAGGCCAGAGATAGGCCTATAGACCAGGGAACCTCCAGGGCAGGTAGGATGCTGGCTTTGCTTGAGACAACTTGATGGGGGGGGCTAGTTGACACTTGCTGAAACTTAAGAATTAGGAACCAGATTGATGAGAGGATGAGAGGGATCAAGAGGGATCCAGGCTACCTTACCTACTCTGCAGGTAGACTCATGCTCCCTGGTGGGAGCATTCTGTACAGGGGCAAAGCCAGTTGGGTGGGTAGAGCTCCAGAACAACAATTGGAGGGCAGGTCTCAGAGCAGGGGCACTCTCTGGACAGTGACCCTTCTCTTGACTTCCAAGGATCAGCAGGCAGTAAGCCAAGACCAGTTTTCTCAGGAGGATACCAAGGTCAGGGTAACTGATCCCTGGGCAGAGTGTGTTCTGACTGGCAGGCCCGGGTAGGCTGGTTTGAGTGAGCAGTTAGCTTTTTGTCAAGAAGTGTTTTCTCTTTATCAAGCATGAAAATAGACACACCCCTGGCCAATGTTGGCAGCATTCAGACTTTACACCCAGAATAACATCAGATTTAAGCAGTGAAGAAACACCCAGAGTGAACTAAGTTAGTTGGCCCTGGTAGGGCCATGATGGAATGATGCAGAAACACAAGATTCTTGACTAACGTCTGCCAAGAGCAGCGTATCTCTTCTCTTCTCTTCTCCTCTCTTCTCCTCTCCCCTCCTCCCCTCCTCTCCCCCCCTCTCTTCCCCAATGGGGCATCCTTAGCACATCAAGAGAATTTCATGTTCTTCAAGAAAAGAGCAATGGGAAACTCCACAAATTATAGCCCAGCTCAGCTGTTGATTCTGAAGTGCTGAGCCATGGGTCATCTGATCCAGGGTGTCTCAGGGGTGTGGAATGCCTTGTCGGTGTCTCTAGCTGGTGGTGGAGTGAGGTTTTCCTTGCATTCTGAGATGACATTTGCTCCTATGAATGTTCTTTGGCTGCTGCATCGGAATTCTTAAGACACTTAAAAGCAAGCCAGGGTCCTTGGTACTATTTGAGCTTGTAGTCTGCACCATGGTAGATATATACTCATTTTTCTCTGGCCACCTATAATGAGAGCCTCCCCCCAAAGGGTTTTTATGTTGTTCTCTTATTCTGAGGGAGCATTTAGAACAGTCTGTCTCATTTCTTGTTAGTGGCACCACCATCAACTCCCCCTCCCATCCTGCCCTGTAGAATATTTTCATGACTAAACTTCTCTTATACTTTACTTTTTGACTTTGGTATCTAGTTCTGAGTTAAGAGTTAAGCTCTAAGTCTGATTTTACATCCCATATCATTTAAGGACCCTGAGTGTTCCTACCTATGAGGAATTCACTTAGGATGTCTGTTCATCTTTAGAAAAGATAAAATTGCATTAGTTCTCACAGGAAGTTGTGTTGAGACACTTTTACCCTGAGATTTTGAGAGGCAAAGGTGACCCTATGGAAGTAAAGATCGAGACTGAAAGAAAACCCTCCTATTCTGGGAACCCATCCAGACAGAAAGTAAAACCCTTGCAAAGTTCTCTCAGCATGAAGCAAAGGCTAGAATTAGACACTAGGTTTGCTGAACATTCCCCATGGGTGTCTGGAGGAGCAGAAGGGAGGGAAGGTCTACCTGGGACGCAATGGGGATGGGAGTCATAGTTCACTGTCTCCAAGTCAGCCTTTGCTGAAATCAGAGTTCCCTGGAGTTCCCAGAGTCATCCTCTTCTTCTCTCTTGTTCTGTCCCTACCCTGGGCATCCTGTTTCCTACAGCTCTACTACACTCAGTAGTGGGGGAGTATTCCATGGTCCCACTTCAATATGTGGATGGGTGCTCAGTTATTATATAATATATATATATATATATATATATATATATATATATATATATATCACTGTTTCACAGTTCTGTAGAGTTCAAAACAGCAAGGAGTACAGTGAACAAGATAAAGGAAGGTACTAGAAGTTGTAACCTGCACCTTGCCCACCCAGCAGTCACCTGGGCACACCCAATTCCAGGGAACACTGTCATCCATCAAGGGGCCTCATATTTGGGCATGTGGGGGATTCCCTGCCCAGTGTGGAGGAAGCTGTGGAGTCTGCCTCCTGAGCTGGCTTCCCTAAGCACAGGAGGAAGAGGCGCTTCTCCCATCAGACCTCCTAACTCCATGCCTTTTTGCTAGAAGTGCTAATGGGTGAACGGAGGAGCTAATTAGTGCTAATGCATTAGGTGGCGCTGTCCCATCTTCATGTCTGAGTCAGCCCAGGGCAAGCTGGGAGTTAAAGTGAGGCCTCATCTCTTCAGCACTCCTGTGGTCCATTACCTGACAAGCTTTGCTCTCTTCCTGGGCTGTTCCAGCTTTTCCTTAACCAAGAACATCTCAGAGGGATGGGAAGCCTCTGATGTTTGCAGGACTCTGGGGAAAGAAAGGAAGCTTTGTACAGGAGAGAGAGAGAGAGTATGTGTGTGTGTGTGGGGGGGTGAGGGGACTTTCTTTGGTTCAGTGATTGAGCTAGTGTGTTTTAACTGATGACGATGGGCTTGACATTTATATATATTATTACGTTTATAAAACTAAGTTTTCCAAATACATATTGCTTTATTTTAATCACCAAAGTCATCCTTATAGAGCATTTTAGGGATTTAAAAGGTAGGTACCTTTTGCGGGGGATAACACTGATAGATGAGGGCTGTGAGCTGATCCACGGAAGTTCGTGTTACCAAGGTACCATGGCTGGAGTACTGCTGCCTCCGCAGCCGTGTTCTCCGCAGTCATTCTGATGGACCACTATTGAGAACAGCCCCCGACTTGCCAAGATAAGCAGTTATAAACAGAAACAAGCTTTTACCTTGAGCTTAGGGAACATCAATCAATTAAACAGAGGTGGTAGAAGCGGTATTGAGGCCTGGGCCCAGACAGACTATAGTCTCCATAAATTAAATACCATAGAGTGCTAAATACTGTCCTTAGATGTGCAAGTAGAATGTGTATGATACATCTGAGCGCAGGCATTTACTCTGGATTTAAAAATTGAAGAAATTTGTGGTGCAGCAAAGGAGATGCAGCTTGGAGGCCATTTTATTAACACGAAGGGCTGTTGACGGGATTGGAGATGGTGAGATCTACGCAGAGGACTGAACACTCAGGACCATCTGTGTCCACACTTTTCTGAGAACTCTTCATGACCTAAGCGTTAATCCTCTTCTCAGCTCTGAGGACCAGGTGATCTGCAGGGCCAAGGGCAGCCTTTGTCCTCTGGGCTCCTCCTGGAAGTCCTGCCCAGGCTTCTCAATGAACTCTGCTATCTGTTGGGTGCTTGCTTTGAGTGTCCTGTTTCTACTTCCAGGCTTTGTCTGTGCCTCTTGTGGCCCCTGTTGGGCTCCGTGTCAGTCAGGCAGTCACATCCAAAGACTTTGTCTTTTTCCACTGGCTTTCCAGAACCTGCAGCCAAGCCTATAGTCACCATGCTGTCATTTTTCTCATTTTTGAAATGCCATTGCTGGTGGAGGGTGGGTGAGTGTCAGTGAAGCACGCGTGCACATCATGGAACTTTCTACTGTGCACTGTTCTCTTGCACCAAGGCAGGGCTGTCTGCAGAATTTCAAATCCCAAAGCTGATTGCTTCCTAATCAAAGCAGGCCGGCACTGCACTGTGCTGACCGGTAGCAGCTAGCATTCACTCCTACCAGGTGAATGGAACATAATGTACTGGTGTGAGTGTCCAGATGGCTGTGTTGACCTCTGTAAGTGGTCTTTAAGGGGGGGGAGCAGATGTCATGTCTGACCCAGCAAACGTGGGCTGAAACTCCCAAGAGAGAAGAAGGGTGTTGGCAGACAGCATAGGTCTCAGAAAATTCTTTCCCCTTTCCTAGAGATATTAAATCTTAGGTCAAAGAAAATATTTTCAGATCTGAAAGCAATGGAGAAGAAATTCAGGTGTCCAAGAACTTCCAGGACAGAGCTTTGTCTCTGGGAATACTGGCTTTATGGTGAAACTTGGGCAAAGCTTTTGTTCCTTAAAAGTGAATTTGTGCTATTTCTTCCCCAAGATTAAGGCCTCACTCAGTGCCCCAGTTTGGAGGGAAACAGCAGCAGGCATGAAAATTTTGGAGCCACATGGGACCTTGTTTTACAGTCTCTCCAAGTGCCAAACTATCCCATGGTGCTTTGCAGGATCCATAACAATATTATGTAAGGGAGTAGCTGAGAGTTGTGGTGCTGGAAAATGGCACAGTCAGCAGAAGGCTTGCTATACAAGCATGAAGAACCCAGTTTGATTTCCAGAATCTACATGACAAAGCAGGGCAGAGTGGCTTGTGCTTGTAATCTCAGTGTTGCTGGCACAAAAGCAGGTGGAAACCTGGAACTTTCTAGCTAGTTAGCTTAGTTTAGCCCAAGCTCCAGGACAATTGAAAACCCTGCTTCCAAAATAATGGTGGACAGATCCCAAGGAACATTTCCAGAGAATGACCTCTGGCTTTCATATGTGTGCATACACATGTATCCACAAGAACATGCAAATGAGCACACACACACACACACATACACAGACACACACGCACATGAGAGAGAGAGAGAGAGAGAGAGAGAGAGAGAGAGAGAGAGAGAGAGAGAGAGAGAGAGAGAGAGAGAGACTCCCATCAGAACCTGATGGAATACCTGGCATAAACCTGAGGATATGAAACTGCCTGCCTCTCTCTTGTCACATTTTCTGGGGAAGATGAAGGAGTGTCAGTTCACACAGTTCACAACCATGGAAGTAGCCCCACTTCTGAAGGATGGAAGTGAGGAAATGAGAACTCTGTGCCCTGAAAGTTTGGGCCTTTGCCATTTCATGGTCGTAGTCTTCCTGGGATGGACATACACCCATGTCTTAGGTGGGGCCCAGCCTGCGTGTTTTAATGAGGCCGATATGGGTCGTTCCAATCTGTGGATTGTAGCATTTGTGGTTCTCAACATCAGCTACTGTCCTGAGAGTCCTTCTGGGGAGTGAGGTGGGGTTATGGATCTGCTTTACATGAGTAGCAGGGTGCTCTGCACTTAAGAAGGCTCAGGGGTTTCTGCTCAGGCCTTAGACACAAGCTTGGTTTCCTGCTTGGGGCTCTGGTGTGTCTCAGTAGCCTGTTCACCCTGTGATCTCAGAGCCATTTACAACAGGACAGTGGCAGACACAGTCCTAGATGGGAAGCATCAAGGCAACATAGAAGTTGGGACCAATTGACAGCTCCTGGGCTACCTTGAGCAAACTAGAGACCAGGTCCTAGGGAGGAGAGCAACTCCTTTCTACACAACAGGCACAAGACTCTCCCAAACTTGCTTCCTCATTAACCCAGCAGGAGGATCTGCTGCAGACCGTGATCCCAGAAGCCTTCCCAGTGGCTAAACAAAACAACAGACTCATCTGGGCCGAGAAACGGGGCCAGACAGGCCGATGACTTCTCCTTGAGAGTGAAATAAGTGATTTCTGGAAGCTCCCCTATCTTTGGGGTCAGGCATTCATCTGTATCTGTCTTGCTCTTCGTTCCAAGATAGAGCTGGCATTGGTCTCCAGTAAATCACATGTGATTCAGGCCACATGGTTTGCTTTCCAGGAATGCTTTGTTCAAGTTCAGGAGGCTGACACTGTCAGAACACCTCACAAACTCCCTTTCTCTTCCCAAGGGCCAACTTTGATGACACAGCCACTTACTCAGCAGTAGCCACGAACCCTCATGGACAAGTGTCAACCAATGCTGCTGTGGTGGTGAGAAGTATGTTCCTGCTGTCCTGAGGTCTGGGGAGAAGGCCTTTGTCCTTCCCTGCCTGTCTCTTCAGTGTCACATTCACCTAATTTTCCCCACAGGGTACCGAGGAGATGAGGAACCATTGCACTCTGTAGGACTCCCAATTGGATGTAAGTATACCTGGGTGTCTTTGCCAAGGAAGATGCTTAGTGACATAGCATGAAAGTGAGGAATGATTTTGTGAGGGTAAAATCTTGGTTAAACTTATGTCTCTAAAACCTTTTCAGGTTTTCCCAGCCAGGGTTATTGTCTGATAATTTTCTCTGCTGGCAAGCTGGTGTCTTTAGGCACAGGTGAAACTATCATTTGTAGAGTCTTTATGTGCCTGCATTGGAAAAAAGAAATGGGTACACATTCTTAGGCACAATCTGTGATGGCTCCATGTTTTGTGTGTGAGGACACTCTATGGGTCTGAAGGTCCCTAGGCCATTTATATGGAGCAGATACCTAAGGTCTAGATGGCACGCACAGCCAGTGTATGCTGAGAGCAATACACACTGCCTCAGTGTCTGACAGACATCTTCCTCATGTGTGGTGCCCTGTAGCAGGTGGCCTCTTGGGCCTTACTGTCACTGTCAATGCCACTCCACTTGCCTTCAAACACCACACATCAGAATGGGAAGAAACTACCTATCAGCCAATAGGCTCCTCCTTGTCCACAGTGACCTGCAGTGGCCCAGTCATGGGCCATGCATTTCCCTGTGACCCAGGTTGGTTTTCCCCTGGGAGGCCCAAGAGTTGTGCTGACCCAGACCAGGTGAAGGAGGCCACCAGTGATGAGAACCTGCTTCCAATGTAACTCATGTATGGTTTAGGGACAAGGTTTAAGTTTGACCTATACTTCTACCAGGGGAATTGTGCTTTCTCCACCATGATTCTATTTACACATGAGCCCTAATCTGAAGAACTGACTACAACATTTCCTGAGGACAGACCCTTTGGCAACTACCAATTTCTTTTTGGTGTTTAAGCATGAATTTTTTTTGGATGAGCCCACATCCAATATTTGGCTGGTATTAAACCACCCCAGGAGCCTAGGGCAGGTCAAGGTCGACATAGGGAGTTCTAAGGATCTGGAATCCTATACTCAGACCTTTGAGTTATCTGCCCTATTCCTATGTTTCTTCCATTAAAGAATTATCTTTCTAAACAGAGACTTGAAATATCTATAATAGTTAGAAAATACCTTTGGATCATGATGATATTAGATGCTCTTGTATTTATCACTTATTTATTTATTTAGTACTACTTTTGCCCTTCTGAAATTAGTGTCAAGTTCACATGGCATAGAGTTAACCCCTTAAAGCACACAGTTCAGCCATGCTTCAGCTATTTTAAAAGCCGGAATTGGTAAGAACTTCTGGACACTCAGTCCATCCTCCTAGGCAAAATTACCTCCTCCATTTTGAGGATAGTTTCTGAACTTTCCCTACATGCTTGTGTTTTTAAATCACAGATTTTTTTCTTTTAGTTTTAAATTTTTAATGTTTTTGTTTTGTTCTTTGTTTTTCAAGACAGGGTTTCTTTGTTGTAGCCCTGGCTATCCTGGGACCAGCTCTGAAGATCAGGTTGGCCTCAAACTCACAAAGATCCACCTGCCTCTACTCTCTGAGTGCTGGGATCAAAAATGTAGGCTACTATTGCTTGGCCTAAAATCTTGCTTTTTAAATATGGTGGTACAAGCTGATAATATCACTTGGGATGGGGAGGCAGGAAGATCACAGCTGAAGGCTAGCCTGAGCTACATAATACAACCTTGTCTCAACAAAGAACTGGGTCTATAGTTCAGTGGTAGAGCGCTTGCTTGCATAGCATGTGAAAGGCCCTGAGCCTGACAACAGTGCTACAACACCCAATTAAACAATGCCTGTTGACTTCCTTCTGAGGCACACCCTCTCCTAAGTGCATTTCTGAGGTTTAGTCTGGTTCTAGTTGACATCTCTGGGTCTAGTTAGTTTACTTGCTGTGAAATGACAGATAAGAACAATTCCACAGCTTATTTTAAAGAGGAAAATGCCGTGATTTCAGTAGGTATGACTTTCCCAAAGTCACCCTTTGGGCTGAGGTGAGGCATAAATCCTGTGCTGTAAAGAGCTAGGTCTACACTGTATGTCCCTGTCCCTAATGACAAGACAGATTAGCTACTTGTCTGACTACAGAATGGCAGTCTCCCAGGAGGGTGACTGACAAGGGGTCTTTGTTTCCCATGGTCCTGGTTTGTAGGCCTGATAGCTCGAGCTGCCGTTGGTGAGTTCTGGGGGATCCTGCTTCCTGGTTCATAGGATGGTCCTCCCTTGTCTTCTTGGCTACAAAGTCATCTCTCTTCCTCCTCTGCAAGGGCACTGACCCCATCATGGGGCCCATCCTTGTGATTTCTTCAAACCCAAATCACCTCTTAAGGCGCTACTGCCCTCATACCAGGGTGGTTAGAGTGCCAGTTTATGAGTCTGGGGAATGCACATCCCTACCCCAGAGGGCATGTAGACCATGACCAGGTGAGCAACCACCTGGCAGCTGGCAGTGCTCTGAGTGTGTTTGCTGTGCTGAGACACAGGCACACAGGTTGGCTGAGTGCTAACAGTATCCACCCCCCTTCCCCATAGTACCCACCCCCCTCCCGAATAGTATCCATCCCCTCCCCCAAAGTATCCATCTTTCTCCCCACAGTATCCATCCCTCTCCCCTACAGTGCCGCTTTCATCCGTGATTCCATACACACATTTTGATGTCCAGTTTTTGGAGAAATTCGGGGTCACCTTCAGAAGAGAGGGTGAGACAGTCACACTCAAGTGTACAATGTTGGTGACACCAGATCTGAAGAGAGTACAGCCACGAGCTGAGTGGTACCGGGATGGTGAGTGCTATGGTTAACCAGGCCTGGGGACACTGCTTATTTGTTGTCTCCCCACTGCTGTACTGTGTGTGAACCCTTTGTGGAGGTGGGACCTCAGGCATTTGTTCCCCACCTCTGCTGGTGTGTTAGCTGCCGGCAAAAAAAAACAGACCCGGGGAGGGTGACCTTGGCAACCTGACACTTGAACCAGCTCATGGGGAAGCATCTGGAGCTAACCTTGCCCCACTCCCCCATGCTGTTTCAGATGTGCTGCTGAAAGAGTCCAAGTGGACAAAGATGTTCTTTGGAGAAGGCCAGGCCTCACTGTCCTTCAGTCACCTGAACAAGGATGATGAGGGGCTGTACACCTTGAGGATCGTGTCCCGGGGCGGTGTCAGTGACCACAGCGCCTTCTTGTTTGTCAGAGGTATTGCAGTGGGTGAGGTCAAAGCAGAGGGTGGGAAGAAGCCACGTGGAAGGAGGGGACAGGGAAGAGGTACAGGAAAGTGGATGGGGAGTCTCGGCCTTTGCAGACTCCCTGACCAGAAATAATCCCTTCCAAAGTGCGAGGCACATCTGTTGTCATGACCCTGACTTGTGAGTGAGCAGAAAGAGTTAGAAGAATGACCTCTGCTCCCTACTGTTCTTACCCTCCCAGCATTTATAAAGGGAATGCCCAGGGTGAGTGTGCTGTAGGCTCAGCTCCATGGAGGATGCAGTGGGCTCCTTTAGACTCTGGTGTTATGACTGACATACGACTAGGACAGTGTGTCTTTCATCTTTGCTGACTTTAGTCATCCCTGCGTACTATGATCGCAGCATGGCAGCAACAGTTACAGAATGCCCTGGGTCTGACTGAATCCTTTGTCCTGCACCCCAACCTCAATGCTGGCTTGTCAGGATGCCATATTATTAATTATGTGATAAGGAGATGTAACACGGTATACCCGACATAGCATCAGGCAAAAGCAATGATGGCATGCACTGTAAACAACTCTTCACATACATGTGTGTAGGTGTGCATAGGTATGTGTGTCCATCCATTCATGATCTGTACAGACCATCAAAAATTCTCATGACAACTCCAGAAGTGGCTCTGTTTCCCAGCCAGAGACATCAAAGCTCAGAGAATTTGGTTGTTTTTCTTGTAGAGGAGCCAGGGCTAACTTCTCTTGGAGCCACAGGCTGAGAGTGTTCCCTCTGTAATCTCAGTGTACTGTGCTAGAGCTGTGTCCCCTTCTCAATATGCTGCTTCTTCTGCCTGCCATGACTCACCCACCCAGGCTTTATGGGCTCCTTCCTAAATATTTGGGGAGACCTCAGCTATGGCTGCTGTACCCAGGCTGCCATATTTTCTGTCTTGCATGGCCAGTCATCTTTAGCTGGTCCCTCTGTTCACCCTCCTGCCGCTCCAGTATGGGTGGTGTGAGATAGCCATTAGGATGTTAGATTTTCTCTCAGTGGCAGTTAGAATGGAACTTAATGGAGGCCTGTGCCATTAGAGTATGCTACCTCAGGAATGGAAATATACATCTCACTCCCACACTTCCCAAAAGCTTATTCAAGCACGCAGGGCTATGATTTCAGGCTCTGCCATATAGTTTTGTGGGTTTTTATTAGGGTTGGCGTTAAAAGATACCTTCCATTCTCCTGTGTGCCTCTGGTTGGGTGTTTTGCACCATAAAAATGCAATGGCTTCAACCAGCTTTCATTGCTGTGCTTATTCAGGACTACAGGCAGGAGGAACAGCACACAAACCCGGGGCACTCAACCATTCTAATCATTTTCTGGAGGATGTGAATGGAGAGGAAATACGAGGCTCAGCGTCAATAAATCCCTGGCTCTTAGAACATTAGGGAGTTTTGAACTAGATACCACAGAATCCTCAGATGTCTGTGGGCATATTTGACAGCCCTGGCTCCTGAATAAATATGGATTTTAGATAAGAACATCAAATGTTAATTGTGTCAGTTTTCTAATCAGCTTTGCTGGCTTTCAGTGTAACTCTAATGAAAATTGCATTCACAGGCCATAAAATGAATGGGGGAATTTTGTCCCTGGCATTTGACCACAGTTGTCTTTTTTAAATTTTTTTAAATCCTCACATTTTCTAAGAAATTTGAAATATAAAAGTATGTCAGTTGGCATTCCTCAGGTGCTGCAAAGAAAGGCTAGCTCACCACTGTTATTAGAAAATTTTAACAATTTGTAAGATTTGACCACATAAATTTAAGTGAAGGTAGCTTTTAGTTTTGGATTAATTTATTTTTTAAAAAAGCCACAGATATGAAGATTAAATGTTCTAGGTTTTTTTTTTTTTTAAAAAAATGCATTCAGACATTTATATATTTCTTGATATCAATCTGCCAAGTTAATAAATGCATTCAAATAATTTGTCGATAAAGATGAAACTGATCAGAGAGAATGTGAGTTTGAAGGCTGTGGGCAGGCTGGGCAGTGACTCCATTTTGTAATTGATGTGAACATGTTTCCCCACAACAGATGCTGACCCGCTGGTCACAGGGGCTCCTGGAGCACCCATGGACCTGCAGTGCCATGATGCCAACAGAGACTATGTTATCGTGACCTGGAAACCACCCAACACTACCACTGAGAGTCCTGTCATTGGCTACTTCATTGACAAGTGAGTGTGTGCTTCATTTTCCTAGGGATGGGAACACCAGTGACATTACTAAGGCGATAAATATATAATGATATATAAGGATATAGAATGCCACTGTAGGCCTACAGTGCCATTCAAGATAGTGGTCATACCACTATTTGCTCATCCATTGTCAGTGACAAAGTAATTGGTAAATTATGCTAATAGGTTGATCCCTGCCTGGGAGAGCCCCCTAGGGCTTGTTGGCCAGTAATAAGCCAACTCTTCATCTGCAGAATAATTAGGGAAAGTGAGGTGACACTTTCTAACATGAATGTTTAACTCTACAACTTGAAGAGCCCAAAAGACTAACTTGCCCTTTTCTGCGGGACTTAGCATAAAAGTTTGTATTTAAATTCTTCAGCACATGAAAACTAGGCTAATCTTGCCTGCATTTCCAGGTTTCTGGGAAGGAGTATATTTTCAAAAGCCTTTCAAATTCTGCATGGGAAGGGTTCTAGAAACTGGTATCTTACTGTTCAGTAGCCTGAGCAGGATCACAGAAAGGCATCAGCCCTAGCTCAGTTCACGTAAGATATACAGTAGCCACAGGAAGGGAGAGCCTCTGCCACACTTCATCCCACACACTGAGGGACCACCCTGTGGCCTTGCCACTCAAGCTGCCAAAAAGAATTGCCAACAGTGTGACTCCTCTTGTTCAACTTTGACGTGATAGATTTTTTTGTTTTATCTTATTATTATCACTTAGAACTTGTTCTTTTAAAATAGGAGACAGAAAGGGAGTGGGCCCGGATTGGTGGCAGGAGGCTGTATAGAGAGGAACTAGGAGGAGCAGAGGGAGGGGGAAAAAACTAAAACAAATATAAATTTCCAACATTGGGTTTAAAGTAAGTTTTGGAGCATATTTGACTAAAATATGTTTGATGGCAGGAATTTTCTTAAGCTATAAACCTAGAAGATTGAACTTACCTATGTAAATGCATATGTGTGGCTATCTCCCTCTCTTCTACCTTTCCCTCATCTAAAGTCTGTTTGTCTATCTATCTATCTATCTATCTATCTATCTATCTATCTATCTATCTCTCTATCATCTATCATCCATCCATCCATCCATCCATCTATCTATTATCTATATCTATTTATCATCTATCTATCTATCTATCTATCTATCTATCTATCTATCATCAATCATCTATGTTTATCTTCTGTCTGTCTATGCATCATCTATCTATATATACATCCATCTATTATCTATCTCTATCATCTATCTATCCACACTTTATGTACCTATGAAGAGGTAGCTATTGCATTTACTAAATATTTTTTGGGTTTATTGTATTGCTATTAATAGATGTCAATATGTCAACAGTGTGAAGTTTTACCCAAGTGGTATGCTCCCCTGTGATGACTGATCTATGAGAACACACCCCTGAGTATTTTGTAGATTACCATATGTGCTTTTCCCCTCTTTGTTTATTTTGTGTTTGAAGATGTGAGGTGGGAACTAACAACTGGGTCCAGTGCAATGATGCGCCAGTAAAGATCTGCAAGTACCCTGTCACGGGACTTCTTGAAGGAAGGTCATATGTGTTCCGTGTGAGGGCTGTCAATAATGCTGGCATCAGCAGGCCTTCCAGGATCTCTGATGCTGTGGCTGCCCTTGACCCTGTTGACCTCAAAAGGATACAAGGTATGCTCATTTAAGTCCCAGTATTAACTGGAACCTGAGGGCCACCTGCATGTGGTTAGTTCTTTCTCCATTACACACTTCATGTAAGCATGGCATCCCATGATGAATGTGGCAGGCAAGGTTTCCCCATTCTCAACATCCCCATCAATATAGGTGATGATTGACATGCCTTAGGAATACAGGCTGATACCCATGGTTCACAGCAATGCTTCTTGCCTTCACCAAGCAGTGCACTGGAATCGAGAATGCCCATCGTCAGTGTCCCCCATCTGTTGATGGTACAGTTTCTGTACATGGTGGGACTTAGGTCTCAACACCAAGACACTATGGCACAAATTCATTCATGGGACTGGACCCTCTGTCATGGTTCATGGGAGTCACTATTTTACCTTAGTATGAGTCCTTTGACCCTCTACAAAGAGCAGATTGTACTGAGAATTACCAGAAACAATTTCAAAATACCAGAGGTCATGACTCCCATAGCTTTTTTGTTGCCTAAATGCTGAGACAGTTCACCACTTTTCCAAATTAGGGAAAACTGCTTTCTTTAGAGGATGCTTTGATGTCAAAATCATTGTCACCTTTTCTCTGCAGCCATTCATTTGGAAGGAGAGAAGGAAATCGTCATCTACCAGGATGACCTTGAAGGTAACAATCTCATTTTTCAGCTTCATGAACTTGAGGGCACTAGTTAGAGATGAGAGAGGTGAGGGCAGAGGGGACAATGATCAAGCTGTAGTATTTCTGAGAATCACTCTTCAAGGAGGGCCCAAAGGTATCTTCTAGGGACGCCTGCAGATAAAGCTGAGATTTGATTCTTAGCTGATGTTGGGTTCTTCCTCCCTCCCTCCCTCCTCCCTCCCTCCCTCCCTCCCTCCCTCCCTCCCTCCCTTTATTTGTGCATGTGCATGTACATACATGAATGTGCACTAGGTCCAGAGGACAACTTTGTCATTTTGCAAATACCATTCTCTCTCTCTCTCTCCCTCTGCCCTTTCTACCCTCCCTTCTTACCTCCCTCTTTCTCTTTCCCTTTCTCATCTCCTGAGACAAGGTATCTCTCTCAATGGCCTGGAGCTTGCCAAGCAGTCATGAATCCTAGGGATTCACTTGTCACTGCCTCATGAGTGCTAGAATTAAAAGTGTTCACACCTGGCTTTTGACACAGGTACTGGAGATCAACAGGCACTGTACCAGCAAGCAACTCCCCATCTTACAACTCTCTTAGTGGAAGAATATTTTATTTTATTAACTTTTTCTGCAAGATTTTTATTCCTAACATTTGAACTGAAATGGGTTGTGACTCCCCTTTCAAATGGTATTCATGAAAGATTGCATTTCTCTTATTGAAGCACGATGTTGTGCTATGACTCATTGACAAGTCTTCTGAGATACTAGAAAGAGGGACTGATGAGACGTGCATCACACCGTGAATCAGACATCCCCAGGTTCTAGTTGGACTTATGGCCAGATCACAGTACAGTGAACAGAAACTTAAACAGTAACATTCCAAGGGTGAGATGGCCAGTGGGTAGAGGTAGAAGTATTTCCAGGCAGCCTGGTGAACTGAGTTTGATACCTGAAACTTAAAATGGAAGGAGAAAACTAGTTCCTGAACTCCTGAAAGTTCTAGGGCAGTTGCCGGTTAGGGTTGACTTTCAGGTTTGCAGTACACAGTCTCTATAGGAGAAGCCTCACATTGTGTATTCTACCCTGTGAAGGCTACAGTGTCTTTGAAGGGATATGCTCCAACCCTGACCACAGAGGAAGTAAAGTTCCATGGAAAGCCCCTGGGGACTCTGCAGAGGTGACCTGGAGGTCACGAGTGGTCTTTGTCATACATCTATCTCCAGAAGACCCCCAAAGCCATAAGAGACACCAATCAATACTCAGTAGAGGAATCTGGCCCTGGCAGGGTGGCTTACAACCCTACTTAATTGTCTGGTTCCCTTAGTTTAGTGCTGTGCCAAGTGTGGGACCTACTGAAACGTAGATATTTGAATGACTGGGAAATGGCTCCGAGATATACTGGAAAAGACTGTCTTGCTATGAACAGGCCTGAATAAATGGGAGGTTTGGCATGCTGGGGTTGGGGGGGGGTGGGGGGTAAAGCATTCTATTTCACTCTCATGGGATGTAGGATTAGTGGAGAAATGCTGTGCTCTCCCAGTGTGGACGGTGGAATTCACACCCCATAACAAAGGCCACGGTGAGAAGGTGTAGCTTGCTTCATAAATGCCGTGGGTCTGTGATGAAACCTGTAGTACTGTGAAACAGTAGAGTCTAATAAAATTCCCCGTGCCAGGGGCATTCCAGCTATGCCTTTCTACCCAGAGGAACCACCCTTTAGTATATAGGCATAGGCACATTTGGGAAGCATGCTGAGTAAAGGATAATATTTTATAGAGAAAAATGTCAAGTAAAGGAAACATTTCCACAGCAGTAACAGGGGTGATACAGTGGCGTTGCCTGCGGGCACAGTGGCTTGCATTTCTAGAGGAAGAAGCTGAGGGCATCCAGTTATTCCCCTGTCCCCCTTCCCTGTACCGCTATTCCAGCTGGTTCTATGCTTCTGTGTGGTTGCTACATTCTAGGATATGGAAGTGTCTTATTCACACATAAGAGCATTCCCAAGGCCAGTGTGTATTCATGTGGATAGCCTTGGAAGGTGGAGGATGAGACCCTTCAGTAGAGGACTGGGGACCTTGATGTAAGCTGGTATTCAGGGGGATGCTGGCCCTGGTGTGTGTGAGGCTTTGCATGGAATAGCAATTCCTATGGCCTGCGGCAAGCTGGGTGTGAATTAAGATTCTGGTGTTGTCAGGGGGAACTTGGAGTTTGTATTCTAGTTTTATTCTGTTGCTATGATTTAAAAGCAGCACTCTAAGTAAAAGCAACTTGGGGAGAAAAGGGTGTATTTCATCTTACACTTCTGGGTTATGGTCTACCATTGAGGGAAGTCAGGATAGGAACTTGAGCAGAAACTGGAGGAACTCTGCTTACTAGCTCATGGATTCTCGGCTCATGGTTTGATAGCTTTTCACACAGCCCATGACCACCTGTTGGGGATAGTACCACCCACAGTGGGCTGGGGCCCTTCTGTGTAGATTAACAATCATAGACATGCCTACAGGCCAACCTGATAGAGGCAGTTCTTCAAATGATGTTCAAGTTCTTTAGCCTCTTCTCAGGTGACTTGGGCTATGTCAAGGGGACACTAAGAACTAACCAGGACAGCCTGTTTCCCTTGGTCATTTATACATAAATTCTTGTCTTAACTAATCTTTAAAGAGATTCTATAGTGTTTTAAAGGAAATCATGTCTGAGTCCAAACATTTGCTACTAGCTAGCTCCTTGTTCTATGTATGTGTCATATAATCTGCCCCCTCCCTCTTGCCCATCCTTCTCCCCCACCCCCACAGTGCTGGGGAATCAAATCAGTGTTTTGCACATGCTCGTCATAACTCTAACACTGAACCTACCTACCTCCTCAGCTCTGACTTTATTAAAGTTCAAATATTCCTTTAGACATTTGCTTTAATGAAATGGAAACATCACTGTTATTGACTAAGAGCCCAAGCACTTCAGCTATTTTAGTCCCTTTTTCCACCCTATTATCAGTTGGTTTTGTCCCTTCTGTTAAACATTCCATTCCTGTCAATGTTCTTTCCTCAACATAATTTAACTTTTCCAATATTTACTGAATTATCACATCAAAAAAGGATGCTCCATTCTTGGAAAGGCTAAGATATTTTCCTGTATAATATACTAGGATTACTTTTATTTCTGTATTTTTAAAATTTTATTGCTATGTGAATCTCTCTCTCTCTCTCTCTCTCTCTCTCTCTCTCTCTCTCTCTCTCTCTCTCTCTCTCTCTCTCTCTCTCTCTCTCTCTCCCTCCCTCTTTCTCTCTCTCTCTTTCTGTGCATGTTTGTATGTGAGTACCATGGTAGGTATGATTGTGGAGGTCAGAGGACAACTTTTAGGGGTTAGTTCTCACTTTTCACCTTTATGTAGTGTCCTAATTAGCTTTCACTGTCAACTTGTCACAGTCCAGAGTCACCTGAGGAAGGAGTCCAAATTGAAGTATTGCCCAGATGATAAGATTGGCCTGTGGACATGTCTGTGGTGATTGTCTTGGTTGTTAATTGGTGTAGGAGGGACATGAGCATTGTGGGTGCCACCGTTCTTTGTGTGGGTGTTTCTGGGGATTGTAAGAAAGCTAGCTAGCTAAGCATGAGCTCCAATGAGCCAGCATGTTCCTCTGTGGCTTTGCTTCAAGTTCTCACTTGAGTTCTCACCCTGACTTCTTACAGTGGTGTGTTGTAACCTATGAGCTGCACAGACACATTGCCCTCCTAGGTTGCTTTTGGTCAGAGTGTTTTTTATCACAGTAACAGAAATGAAATTAAGGCATGTGGGTTCTGGGGATTAAACACATGTCACCAGGCTTTTGAAGCAAACACTGTTAATCTACTTAGTGAGCCTGCTACCCCTGTAAGACTGATTTCATACTGCTGACTCCATATCCAGGATCCTGTGAACTGCCTTGGACCAGGGAACTTGTACCCTGTGTGTTCAGCTGACCATATATTCTGGAAATTGTAGTCCTTGACTTTGGTGTCTCATTTTCTTGCTCTCTGGCCTATTGAGAGCTCTACAAATTCCAAATCAACTTCGGGTTTCAGCAACTTAAACACACTTCTTCTGGTGTGATGGTAGGTTCTTTGGTTTGACAAAGGGAACAAAGCCCAGGATTGGGACCCAGAGGTCCCAAGCTTAACTCTCAGCTCAACCTCTCAATGGCTGTGGCAGCAGATGTGGTATGGGCTCCTATTTTCCATTCCAGAGTAGAACTGGGCAGTGTCATCTTTCAAGGGGAAAAAAAGATGATGGATGTGGAAGTATTTTAAATGATAGCAAGATAAAAATAACTCATACATATGTAATTATATATGCTATATTTTTAACAAAACAACTTTAGTTCTGAGAAGTATTTCTGTACATGAGTATATAGCACAGTTATACATATACCCATCTCCCCATCTTCATCCAGTGTAACAATGGCCACTCAGAGTCAAGGCCCAAGAGAACTGGTAGGAAGTGAACAGAGTTCAAGGGCATTTGTAACTAACCAGCTGCACCCAGGTCTACAGCAAAAGGCACCAGGAGAAGTATTCGGTCATTTCCTTTGATCTTTGCCGACCTTCACTGTGTTTCTGTGAATCTCATCAATTCATTCTTGGCTCCTAGGCCTTTCCCAGCCTGGTTTCTTCTCTCTGTGGCTAGGCTTTCTGTGGATCTGCTGCTTGCTTCCCCAGTGTAGTGTAGAAAACCTTAGTGACTCAAGAAGTTCATCCTCACTAGGAGCTCTCTGTTTCCAAAGGCTGGATTTTTACTTCTTGCTTCAGTAGCCAATAAAGTGTTTCTTAGTCCACTTTTTCTATGCCTAGAGACTGTGTCTCCAAAACTACATGGATAGGTCTCAGCTCTGAAGTGTGGCGTTCAGTTTGTAGTTCTTGCCTGCTCCAGGGTGGTGGGAACTATATATGGCATGTTCCTGCTAGTTTGCTTCATCAGAAGTGATTTGGTTTTGGGAATCTGGCAAAGTTTCTGTGCCTTTCTCTGGTGTCTCTGTTTGTACCCTTTTGGGTGTTATACACATATAAGGGTTGAGAAGGACTCGTGGGGACCTGGGTTGTTCCCCATTCCCTCAGTCACCTCTGTTTCCCTACTTTCCTGGAGACATGCTGGCTCCTTAGTGAAATCCAACCCACTGACAGGCATGATTCCAGATTGGGCTGAACCCTCTAGAGCGCGTTGTGCTCTGTGAAGCCACTCTCAGGGTGAAACCCAATCTTGTTTTGTGCTGTTTCCATGAGGCTGCTCAATTTGCAGCCCAGAGCTGAGTCCCAAGGGAGCAACTAGATATTTCAAAGGGCAGAGAGATGTCCTGGGGACTGTTCAAACCATTTTAATCATGTGCTAATCTAACTGAAAGTCTTAATATTTTGTACAACAACTAAAGAGACCTGTGAAATTCTCTCATAAATTCGAACACAAATATCTATCACCTCTCATGTATTTAACCAATGTAGGTAGATGACAGGGGATGCAGGTATACCAGATGTCTTTGATTATAAATACCCCTCCACAGTAATTTGCAAAGGGCTTATCACCATCTCTCCTGAAGTTTAAATAAACAGGCATAGATTACAGTGTTTGCAATTGTGTATGGATCTTTGGAGGGAGGAAAGTGCAGTGTGCCTTAGGAGCTAATGTAAGACTTGAGTCCACAGTATGGAGACATCAGCAAGGTGTGGTCATTGTAGGCGCTTTGGCAATGCTGCCTGCTGCCGTCACAGATCCTAACAAGAGATAATCCTGGTTTGGTTGATTACTTTTGGATTCTGTTTCCTTTGTTCTATAGAAACTCTGAAAGGCTTTTGTATGAGACTCTTAGGAGCTGCTTTTTTGTTGTGTTTTATTTGTTTTTTTTTGTTTTGTTTTGTTTTTTCAAATCAGAAATGAAATGGAGTGATGTTTAATGGAGTGTTTTGCTTTGACTCTAGATAAAGAAGCCTGGGGTATTTTTGCCTTCTCTGAGTAGAAATGGCCAACTGTAGCAGGGTAATCTTTCAAAAGATATTTATTTTATGGGTATGAGTATTTTGCCTTCATGTATGTCTGTGTACTATGTGCATAAGTGATGTACTCAGAGGCCAGAGGAGGGGACTAGATCCCCTGAAACTCCAGTTATAGCCACCATGTGGGAGCTAGATGTCAAACCCAGGTCCTTCAGAAGAACAGCCATTGCTCTTAATTGTGGAGCCATACCCACAGCTCACCAGGGCAGTCTTTTGTACCCTGGGTTATGCTGGGGAATGGTTGAGTGCCACCTTACAGTACTCATGTGGTTCATTTTTCCTGCAGGCGATGTTCAGATTCCAGGACCTCCCACTAATGTCCAGGCCTCAGAGGTCAGCAGAAACTATGTCGTCCTCAGTTGGGATCCTCCTTCTCCCCGTGGCAAAGAGCCCTTGATGTACTTCATTGAAAAGGTATTCTGGTCAAATTCCCAAGAAGGCTGCTCTCAGGTAGCCACTTGGTTTTCTGTGCTTTCCCTAGGGGCTGAGAGCCCACTGGTCTCCAGAGACCCTGACACCTGCTGTATAAGAGGAGGTTAAGTAGCAGAGTGCAGAGGTGACACCTAGGGGCTAGTCCCTCCAGGGACTGCTCTGGTATGGAAACTTGTGGGAACTGAACTCTTACCTGTGTAGCAGAGCTGCTGCTCAACTCTTTGGTTCCTATGTCCCCATGGTTTAGGGAGGAGTGGAGTTTACACATCTGTTCCTGCCTTGCAATTTCTCTCAAAGCCTGCTGGTTTCTTGAGAAGTGGATCTATCAGTGCTCAGTGTTTGCATGCAAGCCATGCAGCCACTGGATGGCGATCTTGTAGAGGGAAACGTGTGTTTAAGCAGCCTGAGGCATATAAGTAAAGACATACATGTTTTATGTCATAGTCTAATACAACACACACACACCACACACCACATACAGGCACACACATATGTGTATACATATAGAACCATATTTGACAAATTGTATCTCTATACTTTATAAGATAAACCATTATACCGTATGTATTCTCCCTTACTTAGTTCCTATGAACTTGGGCACCGAGATTAACAAAATGATATAATTCCCCAAAGGCCTTTACGCAATGAGCTAAGTGGCTTCATGGTTTAGATATGTGACCTCAATATTGTGTGACCTGCACTTATGGGAACACTTAGATCATGTCACTCTAAGTAGCTGTAGAATGGTAAAAGTTTTAACTGGATTGTGACTCATTAAGTGGAGATGGAACCTCATAAATACTCCCCTAAACTCTTTAATTATCCTCCCTCCCTTCTGTCTGAGACTCTGACCTCCTGTCCCCTTGCTCCCACAGTCCGCAGTTGGGAGTGGCAGCTGGCAGCGGGTCAATGCCCAGACAGCGGTAAGATCTCCACGGTATGCTGTCTTCGATTTGGCTGAGGGGAAGTCTTACGTGTTCCGGGTTCTGTCGGCCAATAAACATGGCCTGAGTGACCCATCAGAGATAACGCCGCCTATTCAGGCACAGGACATGATTGGTAAGTGATGGTTCACAACCAGAATCCATGACAGGCTGAGGTTAGGTGTCACTGGCACCCTGTCAGTTGGAGGATGAAGACACACCTTGTGTATGACTTCATGCATGGTGGTGAGTCCATTCACAAGCGATGGAGGGCTGTCCTCATATGGTGGCCAACACTTAGCATTTTTACAAAGATCTATCCTCTTTTCATGAAGCCAGCAAGTGGTTTGTTAGTTTGTTTATTGAGACAGGGCCTCACTGTATAGCCCTGTCCGACCTCAAACTCGTAGTAACCATTCCATCTCAGGCCTTTGAGTGCTGCCATTAAATTGTATTTTTACAATTAATTTTATGTTTAGGCCACAATCTCTTAGAGACCCCCAACCCTAAATACAGGGTGGTTTCTTGCTCATGACTTGAAGATTCTTCTCAGAAGATGTCAAATGTAGCTCACAGAAACTGGGAATAGCAGTTCACTCCAGAGTGTAGCCCTCTCAGCAGCCCCCGCCCCCTGTCCTAACAGCCTTTGGGCAGGATGTGCCTGTTGTTAGTCAAATCCTGGTGTAAGTTCACTCGGAGCATCAGGGCAGCCCCTCTCCATTTACCACATCTTACAAAAGCTGGGGATGACAGTGAGCTGGTATTGGGAATGAAGACCTAGGTTGCCTTCAGATGCTCTTTGGGCTGTGGCCTGTTTTCACTGTCACCCAGGCTCTTAGAACTCAAACCCAGGACCACAGCTAGCACACCTGTAGCCTCTAAGGAGAGGCCATAGTCTTTTCTCTCACTTAATGACATATGCACAAAATAAAAATAATTAACAAATACTGGGCGTGTGTCTGAGGTGGTTAGCTCTGGAGTGGCTGAGGGATTTTTTTTTTTACTATTTTTTTCTTTAACTATGTGATGGTCAAACTGATTTGACAGGGTATCCTCATAGATTCTCCAGAATAGGGTATCAGTATGTCTTGTTTCCAACAAGGCCGTCAAGCAAAGCCTCTTGCACTAGAACCTCTAGCAGCTCCATGGAAATGAAGATTTCACAGTGGAAATTCCTGTCCTGTCAGTCATGAGACTCAGCAAGAGGCCCTAGTCCCACAGCCCCATCCAAAACTCACTTCCTTGTAGAGTATTAAACCTGCCCTTTACTCCTTGGGGACAAGATGGCTCTCTGGAATGGCCAACACTCTTCCTGTCTCCCCTCAGTGGCCCCATCTGCTCCTGGCCGGGTGCTTGCCTCTAGGAATACAAAGACATCTGTTGTGGTGCAGTGGGACAGGCCAAAGCACGAAGAGGGCCTGCTCGGCTACTACGTCGACTGCTGTGTGGCAGGAACAAACCTGTGGGAGCCATGCAACCATAAACCCATCGGATATAACAGGTGCCACTGCCCATCCCCTACCAACCAACCCACTGTCACAGGGACAGGGCACTGCATGTGGGTGTGACTTCCAGAGCTGGAGAGATTGCAGTGGAATGCCCATGACTACCCTTTAGACATGACTTCTTTGTTTAGTCACATGTTGGGGTGTGACATTCTCAAGTGCTGACTTGAGACAGGCAGATCACATCGCTGAGATAATTTGTCTTTTGATAAAAATATCTTTTTTTTTCTATTATTATTTTGGTCATATAAACACATGGTATGCAATGCACATGTACACAATATGTAACAACAACTATCATCACCATTTCCTTAATATTTTAAATTAGATTTATGTGGAGGTAAGAGTAACATCTTTACTCGCCACATAGCAGGGTAAAAACCTGTCTTTGCCCATATAAGGGCAGCTTTATACTTCAGCCCACAACAGCATTGGGGCAGGGAATGACTACCCCTTGGCTAGACAGTGCCCCCCTGAGACTTATACCTTTTGCAATGGGAAGCTGGAGTCTTCTAGAAATACTCGCTTCTGCTCTGTGCCCAAAGCACAAGGATTTTCTGTGTTTGTGTTTTCTGCACGATGTGCTTCATGGGAAAGTGGAGTTTGTGTCACAGTGGTCGCTGTGGAGGGTCTCAGTGGCAGCTCTACTGTCTTCCTGTAAAAATAATTCTTTTTAGAAGGCATATTATAAAAATTATGTGGTCTATCAGTCCACTGCCAGCAATGGGAGAAAGACCCCTGAGAGGAAGAGAACTGGGGTGTATTCTCAGGGAGGGGCTTGCATAAGGCTGCTGGTAAATCATATTGACTAGAGATTCAGAACAACTGCTCAGGCTTCCTGAATACTTGCTGTGTGCAAGGCAGGTAGGCCAAGTTCTTTCTGGATTGTTTTTCATTGGGTGCTCATGGCAGTTCTGAGAGGCCTGAACATTCCTGCTCCCCAGGAGGGAAAGCAGAGCCTTGCAGGGGTTAAGGATCATGACAAGGGATGTATGGTCTGCTGGGTATCAAAGCCAATGCTCCTGCTGGTTCTGTGTGAATTAGAGGTCCTAGTCTCTACCCAGCGCCCTGCATTCAGTTTCCACGCACAGTCCTCTTGGATGGGAAGAGTCAGATGCTATAGCAAAGCATTCTAGAGAAGCTCCACATAAAAACCTGAAGGCAGGCTCTCAGACTTGGACACTAAATGCAGTATAATTGGTGCTACTGGCTTGCCTTTTAACCCTAAATATTGAGTTAATTCATGGCACTGAAATGAGGATGGGTATGTGTGGTTTACAGGAAAAGTAAATTTGGGTTCAGATCAAGGGAATTTTTATGAAGGACCCTAGCGACTTCTGCTTCAGCTGTAGGAAGCAGGACTTGTGTGACTCTTGACCATGTTTCTCAGGTTCGTGGTACATGGCTTAACCACCGGTGAGCAGTACATCTTCCGGGTTAAGGCTGTCAATGCCGTGGGGACCAGCGAGAACTCCCAGGAGTCAGAAGTCATCAAGGTTCAGGCTGCCCTCAGTATGTAGCTTGTGAGCTCTTCTATCTCTGGTTAGAGCTATATGCTCTCTGCATGAATAAATACTTGCCACCATGGACATGGACAGGGGACAAAGGTGGTAAAGGTGGGGCTTGTTACAGAGTCTATACCTCCCAGTGGGCTGTTTGTCCTGGAAATGGCAGTGTGGGGGGAAATGGTAACAGGCCAACACCATGCCACTTAAATATGGAGGGCATCACAGCTTCTCAATACTTACGGGAGAAAATCCATTGTCTGCCATGACTGTCTCTTTGAAATATGTGCTTTCAAAGGGAACATCTGAATGTCTTTCATGTCACTTCCTCTTTCTATCCATGAATATTTAAAATGTCTATTATTTTGATCAAACAGGACAATTCAGATCCATTTTTTTTTTTTTTGACTGTGGTGTGTGTTTGGGGTGGGGGGCATGTGTATGAGTGATTGGGTGCTCGTGCTCCTGTGGGTGTGTGAACATGGAGGCCTGAGGGGTCTTCCTGGATCACATTCCATTTTAGTTACTGGGCAGGGTTTCTCCACTGAAGCTGCAGCTTTAGGACAGGGCTAGCTTAGCCAGCCAGCTTGTTCCAGGGATCCCGAGACTCTGCCTTTTGATTGGCGACGAGATGTTTTTGCTGTCCCTAGACAAGGTGATCCCTCATGTCTAGTGTCTCATACTTGTTGCCCCTGGCTCATCTGGGACTCACTATGTAGGTAGGCTGGCCTTGAACTCACAGAGATCCACCTACCTCTGCTTTCCACATGCTGGGATTAGACATGTGCACCACTTCTCCTAGCTCTGGGACTTCTGGGAACTCTGGTAAGTCCCAGGCAAGCACAGGAGCAAAAACCATTTGGTTCTGAGTCACATGTCTGTCTCTATCCTCCCAGAAGGACTTGCACTCATCCTTACTTGACATTTACCTCATTCCTACTACCCAAAGCCAAAGGTTTGCCCCTGCTCTCCCACTCACGGACTTCTCCTCACTCACCACTCCTTCACGGAGGATGAACCAGTTAGAGGGAAGCTGGGGCACACTCCTAAGCTTGTTGGGGAAGGTGGCCTCCCTGTAGACATGGTGTCTAAACAGGGAAAATGGATAGTGCTGCCCCCTTCTGGCCACACGGCAATTATCCCCCCACCCCCACACACACAGATTGGAAAGTGGCATTTGATCACCTCCAGGGGCTGGAGGGCTCCTGCTGTCTCCATGTCCGACCAGGTTCAAACAGGTCCCTGTCCTGTCCTCAAAGCTCTTGAAATTGAGTTTAGAGAGAGAGAGCAATGGATAAAGGAAATGGCGCTGTTGAACTCACCTACTTTAAAGGTGGTTGTGAAAAGAGCAGTGGCCCCTGTGTGTTCATAGGTGGCTGTTTGGAGGGATGAGGGATATAGAGCCCTAGTGACTGTCATGCTTCTGTGTTCTTGCAGCTGCCCCCTCTCACCCATACGGGATCACTCTTCTCAACTGTGACGGCCATTCCATGACCCTGGGCTGGAAAGTGCCTAAATTTAGCGGTGGCTCAGCCATCCTAGGCTACTACCTGGACAAGCGAGAAGTACACCATAAGAACTGGCATGAAGTCAATTCTTCTCCCGTCAAAGAGAGGATTATAACGGTTGGTTTTTGTTCTCTGCTTTTGCCTATGTGTCCTTTGGGTGGACTCCTTCATTCAGAGTTTCAGAGTTTCAGAATTCAGTTGGCTGAAATATAAGTTGTCTAAAAATCCTAGAATTATAAGGGCATGGTGCCTGAGTCTAGGTGGATCTTAGGAATCTAAGAAGCAATAAAGAGGCCATGTCCAGAACTGAGCAGGCTTCATAGTCAGTTAATGACCAGTTGGCGGAGTGGTGTGTTCCATCCTAGGATCCCAGCCTGGTGCAGGGGGATGGACAGCAGAGGAGGCAGGGGAGTGGGAAAGGATCTAGTTGAGCAAGTGTTGATGGAAGAACACTGCTCTTCGATGATAATCACCTGTCTTAGCTAGGGTTTCTATTGCTGAGAAGAGACACCATGACCATGGCAACTCTTATAAAGAAAATATTAAATTGTGGTGGCTTACTTACTGCAGTTCCAGAGGTTCAGTCCATTATCATCATGGCAGGAAGCAAGGCAGCATGCAGGCAGGCATGATGCTAGAGAAGGAGCTGAGAGTTCTTACATCTTGACTCATAGGCAACAGGAAGTTGACTGAGACATTGGGTGTGAATTGAGCATATATGAGACTGCAAAGTCCACCTCCACAGTAAGAGCACCTCATCTAACAAGACCACACCTACTCCAACAAAGCCACACCTCCTACAAGTGCCACTCCCTTTGGGGACCATTTTCTTTCAAACCACCACACCACCATTTCCTAGAAATTCCAGTGTTTACCATCTCCTTCCCCAGGGTGTGTCACACCCAGATGCAGAGGGAGTACGAGATCTGGAGTCAAACCCCTTATTTTGATTTCAACTTCAAGGCCTTTTGCTTTCTCATTTGAGCAGTGACGAATGGATTCACCTCATCACCAACACATAAGAACTGATCATAGCAGACACATTGGAAAAAAAAAATGAGAATTTGGGGCAAGATCTTAGCAGCCTAATTTTCATATAGAAAACTGCTTTATGATATACTTTATAATATAATTTTGTAACATTTACACTTACGTGATATATGTGGCTTAAACTCAAATAAACTTAGTGTAACTATATTGATACTTTCCAAGTCTCAGCATGCAGTGGCTACTGGGCTTAGGCGCCTGGCAGAACTACTTGCTTCCTCTCTGGGTGAGATGGCTCTGTCCTCTGAGGAATAAAGCAGTTTAGCCACCAAGATTTCACTTTGGAAATCAGAATCCAGGATAGGGCTTTCATTCTAACAAGCTGCTGGGTCAAAGTCTTTAGGGTCTTGCCCATGACTGACAGAGATCCCAAAGCTCAGTGTGGACTGAAGACTTTAGCAACTTGAAAAACCATGAAACCCAGCAAGCACTTGAACTTAGGGAGTAGATTTTGTAGTGGCTACAGGTGACAGGTTCAGTGACTACAGCTGAAAGTTAACCCAGCATTACTTAGCTGGGCTGGAGCTCCTTGCTCCATCCTGCCAACCCCAGTGGTGGGTTTGCAGAGACTGAGCAGGGTTTGCAGCTGGTTCCCCTGCTCCTGGTTTCCTCTTTGTGGGCATTGCTTTTTGTCTCAGCTCAGCACTTACCTGAAGCCATCATAGAGTTGATGTCATGACTACCACTTGGTAGGTGCAGAAATAACTAGCCTCTTTAAATGACTTAGTCTAATTTCCCAACACTGTTCATCCCACTTACATTTCTCTTTGCAAACTCATCACGAGTCCTCCTTTGCCTCTATGAATTTTAACATTGCTTCGAGTTCTTAGATTAATTGAAACAAAATCCATACAGGTGGAAGGCTTGACCGAAGGTTCTCTGTATGAGTTCAAAATTGCTGCCATCAACCTGGCTGGGATCGGGCAGCCATCGGATCCCAGTGAGCATTTCAAGTGTGAGGCTTGGACAGCGCCAGAACCTGGTGAGACAGTGTTCCCCCACAGGCCTCCCTACGACAGCAGGGCTTTTGTCTGCCACTCTGTTGTCACCTACTTCCACAGTGAGGAGGTGGCCATTCACATCATGTAGACCGTGGCAAGAGCTGTATGCGGCAGTGAGACTGGACCAATGCTGTTGAACATAGCCAGGGAAGGGGCTTTGAGTACAGAGTGGGAGGCCGTGCATGGAAGGAGACCTAGCCCAGGCCACAGAGAGGGAGTATCCCAGAGTCCACAATGTGCAGCTGGATCACCTGACATGTGACCCAGATGTGGCTGTGGCCACTGGCTCCTAAGGGGCCAAGAGAATATGAGGGCAAAAGTGAAGGTGTGGAAATTAAGATTCACCAGACTCAGTATAATTAAAGTGGAGTGTATTAATAAATAACTTATGCGGAAAACAGTAACTGCTGCGGTTCCCGCTCCAAGGAGACAGACCTTACTCCCCATGCTCTCTGCAACCTGAAACCCCATATCCCATCCTCTCTCTTAAACTGGTCACATCTGCACCTGTAACCACGCCCAAAAGGCGTGGCCACTGTGATGAGATCTCAGGCAAATAAAAAGGTCCCAGGCTGGAAGAAGTTAACCACAAGCCTAGACCAAGTCAAGGCAGACCAGATCACCAAGGTCCCTACTCCTGTGTTTTCCTTTGATGTAGAGAATCAGGGCCTCCAGCTCTGAGAATACAATTGTTGCAGTCCTGACTTCATGTCCTGTCTCATTCTCTTTCCAGTCTTCTCTCCCCTCCCTCCCACTCTCCCTTTCTTGCCTTCCCTCTCCTTCTTTCCTTCCTTCCTTCCTTCCTTCCTTCCTTCCTTCCTTCCTTCCTTTCTCCCCCTCCCTCCTCCCCTCTCTCCCTTCTTCCCTTCACTCTCTTCCTTTCCTCCTTCCCCCTTTCTTTCCTCTTGCTCTCTTACACCCTTCCTCTTTCTCTCCTCATTTTCATTAATTTATATTGGGCCCCTTAGTTGGGCTCTTCAGACCCCCCCTCATTTCTCTTCCTCCTCCCCTGTTTTTTTGTCCCCCTTTCAGCCCCCAGGGGTGAATCCATGGATTTTACCAGCTAGGCAAGCTTTCTATCATGGAGCTACATCTGCAGCCCTTTAAAAAAATCGACTTTATATTAAACATTCAGAAATAAAAAGAAACCACACACTGAAATTAACTGGACCCACAGTCTGTAGGCATTCTGAAGTTGTGGAGTTTCACCTTGGGTTTATTCTTTTGCTCTCAAATATATTTTGATACACTTATGTCCCCAAAATTAAAAAAAAAAACTGTCTATGACAGAGTTAGAACTGGGAAGGTATTAGTTTTATATTCTTATATTCTCTCTCATAACTTGTGTCCATTGCCACACTTTTATTTTTGTTTTGAGAGGAGATTTTATTAAGTTGCCAAGCTATCTTACACTTACTCTGTGGCAGAGACTTGAGCTTTTAATACTCCTGCCTCAGCTTCCTGAGTAACCAGGATTGCAGGTCTGCACCACCAGGCCCAGCTCCAGAATCTTCTTGAATGCTTCATACAAACTGCTTTAACAGCACACATATGAAACAGTGAGGTCTAATTAAGATGAAGTTGGGCAACGTTGCCTCTCTCCCCTTGCTTCTAAGAGCTCCTCTGGGAATGGGGAGTCAGCCCCAGACTCCTGTGACTCTGTCAAATATGTTAGCATGTTGGGAGGTTTGTAGCAGTGACAGCAACCCCTCCTGTTTCTGCACATTGTCTCTCTGCCCATGTGCTGGCCCAAGAGAGTGATGTGTACTGTAAATTACTTGGTTCATACTCAGGATCACCCAGGTGCCTGATGGAGGGGATAGAAGCTGGATTCTCTTTCCAGCTCCAGTACCTGGAAACTTCTAGAGAGAGTCATATGTGAATGTGGAAGAGTCATATGTGAATGTGGAGAGAGCACATGTGATGTCTGTAGAGGGAAGCCCTTGCCAAGGCAGCAGGGGACTTGGAGTGATGGTGGTGCACCTGGCCTCTGCCCAGGAGACAGGGTCACATGAATGATGGTGGTGGGAGGCCCCTGCCTAGGAGACGGTCACATGAGTGGTGGGGTAGGAGGTCCCTGCCCAGGCTGCAGGGTCATTGCAGTGGTGATGACAGTAGTTAGATTTGGCTGAGTTGGCTGAGCTGAGATTTAGTGACTTTTCAGGTCCCGCCTATGACCTGACATTCTGCGAGGTCCGAGACACCTCTCTGGTCATGCTGTGGAAAGCCCCCGTGTACTCTGGCAGCAGTCCTGTGTCTGGATATTTTGTGGATTTTAAGGAAGAGGATTCTGGGGAGTGGAAGACCACCAGTGAGGCCGCAACTCCAAATCGCTATTTAAAGGTAACATCACCCCTTTCACAGTCGTGTTTTTGTTTCTTTAGCAAACTGGCCTAAAGTCTCTAGGTGAGAGATGCCATGGAGACGACCATTGCAGCGCTCACCACCTTCAGGGTCTATAGAGCAAGTGAAGGAAGCTCCAGCAGAGGGCAGCAAAGTACCTTGAGGAGGTGGTGCTGTCCTCACAAACTCACTGTCAGAAAGCTGTGCGGATTTGCTCATTCCTTCCCTGACCAGCACTGCAGCCTACCAAGCTTCTGTTATAGGTTATAGGGCCACGACCCTTGTATGCAGAGGCCCCTTCCCTGACCTAGGCAAGGATGATGACATCTAACTATGTGCCTCGACCTCAAGCCCAACATTTGCTTTACCTAGTTCCCATGATTGCTAGTAGTAATTATCTTGAGTGAATATTGTTAATAATAATTACTTATATAGTTGATAAGCAGAACACACACATATACAGGCATGCATGCACATGTACATCCTTATTCACACATACCACACTTACCTGTGCTAACACATGTGTACATACACAATGCTGTACTCACCTGACACACATGCATGTATATGAACACAGACATCTACCTATATACACAGACTCATGCTTTTACACATGTACATATACAGTTGTACTAACATGCATACAAGTTCATCTGCACCCATTTGTATATACACATTGCATGTACACATTCTATTATACAGATACAGGCACCTTCACACTTTTATGCACCTGTACTCACACACATGCACATATATACACACAGAAGCCCTTACATGGTTATGCACACTTGCATTCTCATACATGCATACATATGCAGAAGTACACACATGAACTCATGTACACATACCTGCACTGTCACAGATATACACCTGTATACATGCACTCATACAATGCGCTTGTATGCACACATGTACATATATACATATTTGCACTTACACACATACACATAATTTCATACCAGCACTCACACATGTCAGCACATATGTACTGTACTTGCACTATCATGCACTTTCACACATGAACACATACTTGTATACTGTACCCACATGTATGCCCGTATACACACATGCAAACTTGAACTCACCCACCCATGTACACAGATGCGTGACTGTGCCCATATATATATATATACATATATATATACATTCACAACATCCCACACATGCATACCAGCACTCTCACACACATACACGCCTGCATTGCCACATGCATTTACATGCATACACACCTGCACACCTGTACTCAGGGTCAGGGTCACACACTCATACAAATGTGCAATGCAAATTAGTTCACCCTCATTTTCCAAGCATTTAACTTTAACACTTGCAGTTTTCTGGTCACCGGGTCAGTGTGCCAGTGCCTTTGAGTTCCTGGCCTGCATCATCTGATGTTTACCTTTCCTGACCCAGGGGTCCTTTCTTGATGTGGTTAGACAGAAGCCTGTGCACCCTTCTGTCAAGGAAGGTGACATTTGTGCCAGGCACTGAAGCATGGCACACAGGCAGCAGTTTGCTCTGCAGAACGGACACACAGTAGAAAGCAATCTCCTTTGATAGAGTAAATAGTTACCTTAGAGTCCAGACACAGTATAGAAGGCAGCATGTGCACACATGTGAAAAGAGACTGGTTTGATTATGGTATGTGTAAAGGACGATTTTAATGGCCAGAAACCACAGTGTAAACAGCATCTGGTCCTGGAGAACTGTGCTAAATAGCATCGCCAAGTTGCAGCCTTGTCAATAGATTTGATTCTGCACTTCAGTGTTCAGAGGAATGAATGAATGTAGGCAAACCCACATCCTCTTGTTCCTTCAGTGAGCTTGGGCGCTGCCTGCCCTGACACATGTTTCTTCTGTCATTTCAAGGTGTGTGACTTGCAGCAAGGCAAGACCTATGTATTCAGAGTTCGAGCCGTGAACGCCAGTGGACCAGGGAAGCCATCAGACACATCAGAGCCTGTGCTTGTGGAGGCCCGGCCAGGTGAGCCCCACCTCTCAGCTGTTCAGCACAGACGATGTCACCCCACAGTGGGACCTTGAGGGGAGCTCTCATGCTTTGCATGTAGGTGTATGTATGTATGCTAACATACTTAAAAATGCATGAATATGTGCCCTGCCATTTTAAAGTTTTGAAAAGTTCTTTGATAATTTCATGTGTATATAATATAATGCATTTTGACTATATTTACCCCCATCACCTGTTTACCCCTTCCTCACTAAACTCTTTTTTTCTTCCCTACAAGCCCCCCAAGCATGTTTTAAGCAGAATTTGATTGTCAGAAGAAGTTAGGCTGCATCCAGGGCCTGCGTCTGCTCTAAGCCCTTGAGCATACCATCATCTGCTGGTGTGGAGAGGTTGTTCTAGGAGTAGCAAACAATATCCAAGGGGGACCATTGTTTATATAGCTCTTGGGATGAGAACAGAAGGCTATAAAGCTATTGGCCATTTTCCTGGCTGCATCGGACTTTTTTGAGGTGATCTTGCAAAGAGGCATCTCTGGGGCTAAAAACCAACTCAACAGGATACACAGGCTGGTTGTGTGCCTGGATTCAGGGAGGTGGTGGAGCCAAGAGCTGAGACCTCCATGGTCTACTCCTGGGGCCTCCTGATCTCTGGTTTTGCTTTCCTTTTTTCTTTTTCTTTTTGAAATCTTCCTGGTAACCCAGGCGTATCTATTATTATATGACTAGTTCCATTCACCAGCAGGGCTTAACTTTGCCTCTGTTTGTCAACACCACCACCATAACCACCACTGGCAATAATACAACTTTCTCTTCCTTCTACCCTTCCTCTCCCTCTTCCTTTTTCCCCATAAAGATTTGTTTTTATTTTATGTGTATGAGTGTTTAGCTGTGTATGTGACTGGTACTCTCAGAAGCCTTCTAAGAGGGCATCAGATTCCTTTGAACTGAGTTGCAGGTGGTTGTGAGCTGCCACGTGGGTGCTGGGAATCAAACAGGGCTCCTCTGAAAGAGCAGCAAATGCTTTCGCTGGCTGAGCCATCTCTCCATCCCAACCCCACCCCCACCCCTGGCTTCTAAGAGTTGTATTCTGAATGTCTGCTGTCAGGCCAACTGTTCACCTTGGTCAACACATACCAGACAAATAGCAGCCCTCATTCCCTAGAAGACACAGAATAACAGACGTGGAGAAGGAAGATGTGGGGGTAATATGGGGTAGTGTAAGCATGACTGTCCAGGTTAAGGCCTGGGGGTGACAGGTCAGTCTGAGGGGTTTCTGAAGTGTTGGGCAGGAAGCCAGCATAAGTTTAATGATATAAATGGCATCAGCACAACTAGCAGCTGGCCTTGTTGACCAGCTCCCTGACTTGCTCTCCGAAGCCTCTCTGGCCAATCTTGGATAGACATTAAATAAAACTGATGATGCAGCCGATGTCAAACAAGCTTCCACCTGCCCTGTGTCACCCTCTGTCTCTAGAAAAGGAATCTTGGGGACACAGTGTTCCTGAGGATCCCCTGCTTTCCCCCATCCCTTACAGGCACAAAGGAGATCAGCGCCGGTGTGGATGATGAGGGCAACATCTACCTTGGGTTTGACTGCCAGGAAATGACTGATGCTTCCCAGTTCACCTGGTGCAAGGCCTATGAAGAGATTGCCGATGAGGAGCGGTTCGAGGTTCACACTGAGGGTGATCAGTAAGTTTCTGGGAAGCCAGCCGTTGTGAACCTTTGGCTTCTGCAGGCAGAATGACTAATGCTCAGCCTTCTTTTTTCTTTCAGCTCGAAGCTGTACCTTAAGAATCCAGATAAAGCAGACATAGGGACATATTCTGTGTCTGTAAGCGATACGGATGGTGTGTCCTCCAGCTTCGTTTTGGATGAGGAAGGTAACATTTTCCTGATACAGGCTTGTCTTCTCAACTCTGTCACACTTCAGAGTTTGACTCTAATACAGAGAAAACACATTTGATCAGGAAGAAGGCTGGGTGTGGGGGTTTGCGCGTGAGCCAAAATTTCTTCAGAAATTTAGCAAATCTAGACTAAAGGACTTCTCACTGCCTCTTTCTGTCTTGGAAAGTACTGCATGGGGGAAACAGAAATTTTTGTAAGGGCCTCACTGTCTCAATAAGGGCTCACTCCCACCTCAATACAGACCACAGAGGGGTCAATTTATAACAGGTGAACTTGGGGAGATGCCTACATCCCACATACCATGGGAAGGTAGGACAGGTGAACATCTGGGAGGAGGGTGTTGGTAACATGTTGTTGGCCCCACAAGATTGCAGATCTAGTTCAGTTTGGTTAACTTTTTACAAATTCAGATGAGCTGAACAAGACTCACCTGGGAAGAGCAGAGGATGGGCATTGCCCCTCTTTAAGATGCATGGATAAAGGACTTTGCAGCCTGCCTCTCTTTGCACACACAAGAGGTGGTGGTATATTCCTCTGCATGACAGTTCACAGGGCATCCTGCCTTACAGCTTTATGTAGATGTATAGGGTGAAACTTCCTCCATGCTTTATGTAACTGGTGACCAAAGCAAGACCTCAGGGATCCAGATGTAGTTCATTTGATTTATGTACCTCCCTGCTGGGAGGTGTCACTGGGAATGGAGGCCCTCTCCTCATGGTCAAACCAATGGTCAGATGAAGTTTGCTTTTGATTGGGAAGAATCTGACTTTTTTATTTAGCACAAATGAATGCTCTCATATTTCCATGACATGTATGAATTCTAACTGTGTGAGGGAAAGGAGGAAGAAGAGGAAAGAAATGGAGAGACATCTTCAAACTTCATCCTTTCTGTCTTTGCTTGGGGTTTCCCCTGGAGCCATGCATTTTGCTTTTGCCCCATTGCAATTTGCCACAATGAGGGTTTGCTTGAATAAGGTAACTTCACTTTATCTAAACAAGACAGAAGGAAATCTTTGAAAGGGGGAAAGAAATCCCCTAGCTTCAGCATGTTCCCAGGAGCAGGCTAGCTGCAGGAAGTGACTCCTGTATTAGAGAGAGCAGTCATCCCCAGAGTTGTCCCTTTATCCACTTTTTACAGATTATCCTAGATTTCCAGAGTACCTGCCTTGCCCAGTCCCACACTCCTATGTCTCACCCTCAACTGTCCTTTTAGTAAGTGGGTTCCATGGTGAGGACCCTGACTGGGGCAGACTGCTAGTGTGTTAAAAGCTAAAGCACCTTCTCTGTTCTTATGTTGATTTTGTGTCCTCAGAGTAAATCTTGGTGATGTGAAATTAGCCTTGATGTTTGTCTTAGTTAGGTTTTCTACTGGTGTGCAGAGACACCTTGACCATGGCAACTCTTATAAAGGAAAACAATAATATGGAGTAGCTTACAGTTCAGAGGTTTAGTCTTTATCATTCGTGGTGGGGAGCATGGCAGCATGCAGCAGACATGGTGCTGGAGAAGGAGCTCAGAGTTCTACAAAGTCCACCTCCAGAGCAACACACTTCCTCCAACAAGGCCGCACCCACTCCAACAAATCCACACACCTCCTATAGTGTCACTTTCTACAGGTCAAGGTTTCAAACACACGAGTCTATGGGGGCCGTTCCTATTCAAATCACCACCATGTTGTTCACAGACTTCTGAATGTACAGGTCAAAGCTGATGAAGTGTTTTTTCCCTTACTTTTAGAACTTGAACGTTTGATAACATTGAGCAATGAAATAAAGAACCCCAGTAAGTAATCCCCCTGCTTCATACCTGCATTTTCATACCCATGATGAGGGTGCCTTCTTAGGCTTATAATGACCCACTTAGGAGAAATGCCAGTTTATGATGTAGAAACTTGCCTCATAGTTGTCTAGAAAAAGTCATCTCATAGAGTCACTCCTCAAGCTCTGACCATGTCCAGAGAGGTATAAGGAACTCATCAAACAGGAGGCTTTTCACGTGATGTTTGCCTCTTGCTTCCATGACCCTGGGCAATACTCCATGACTCACCTTCTTGAAATGGTTAGGAACTAGGATCGGTGCTGTATTCTGATCTTCAGCTGTTTATCTGAGGTCAACCTGCTCACCACTAACTTTTGATTTCTTTTCTACCTGTAGCAATTCCTCTGAAGTCTGAATTAGCTTATGAAATTTTCGATAAGGGTCAGGTCCGATTCTGGCTCCAGGCAGAGCACCTTTCACCTGATGCCAGCTTTAGGTTTGTTATCAATGACAGAGAAGTTTCTGATAGTGAGGTAAGTCCTTAGATGTGGGCTGTGGCTCAAGCAGAGGGGCCTGGAATTGCTGGGCTGGGAATGTGCTAAAGTTTAGAGAAATCAGGTTATTTGGAAGATTCTCAGAGTCAGTGTTTTATGTTCACTCCCACTCTTTTCAAGTTCCAGAAACAAGAGTTCATAAGGTTGACCAGATGGCTTGAGGTTGTAGTTCTCACAGTGCTCAGTGGTTCAATCTTGGTTTGATACATCGTAGGCTGACTTTAAAATCCAAATGTATTAAAAATGAGGAACTTTATTTTAGAGACTTGGAGTTTGGGTTTAAGAAAATGTTCAGGATAAAAGGGGATTGACTTGATGAATTAGTTTCTTTCTGATTATGGTTCTGAAACCTTGACATTTTGCTCTTTTCTGGGAAATGGTTCCCTATGTTCCTTTCTCTGACAGCTCTCATGAGGGACAACCAGGTAGAAAAGAAGTCTCAGTGGCACTTGGTTCTCTCAGGCTGCTGCCTTGGTGTACTGTATCTGATCTGAATAGAGAAAGGGGTGGGGCTATCATAAATGCTTATTATGATGATATATAAGCACTTGGCTTTGTTCTACTTTGTGTGCATGTATATATTCACTTTGTGTGTATGTATATATTCACTTTGTAATGAGGTGTGTGCATTATGCATGACACATGTGGGTATTTTTTGTCAGGCATCTTTTCCTTTTTTAAATTAAAGTAGTATCTTTCATTGGCCTGGAATTTAATCAAATAGGCCAGCCTAGCTGGTCTGTAAGCTTACAGAGATCTACCTGTCTTCCTCCAATTTTGATATCTCTGGGCATGTGCTACCCATGTTGAGCTTTTTATATGGGTTCTGGGACCCAAGCTCCTATTACTTCATGAGCCATCTTTTTTTTTTTGATTATATAAAAATAATCTTTAAATTACTACAATCCTCATTTTTCACTGTGGAACATTTGAGAAGTCCTTACCTATGTTTAGATAATGTTTATCCTTGTCTAATTTATAGCATGTTGGGGGGCCCATTCTTAAGACTCCCTACTTTTTAATGGGATCTCTTTTATTGGGGGGTAGGTTAGGTGAGTTATCTATTGATATGCATTTAGCCACTTACTCCTAAATTCCACATTCAGGTGTCCATCACACACATATCAACTAGGAACTGGAAATGAGAGCCCACCTATGTTTGTGGGCAGCCCACTTTCCTTCTGTGAACTTTACCATCTACTCTGAGCCTGGTCTTTATGTTTGGTGGTATTGGCAAAATAGGGCTAGATGAAGTCTATAAAACAGAAATCTTGGGATGTCAGGATCATATGATTTTTTTAATCACATGATCTAGTCAGTCTGCCCCACGAGGGCAATGACATGCTTTAAGAAAAAGTAGAGTGCAGGTAGATTGTGTGGGCTGCAAATAGCCAAGTGAATGCATACTGGGTAGGGGGCAGCACTGCCTGATCAAGGTAATTAGGGACATTTTCTCCGAGTGGAGATCATGCTAGGAAAAGAAGTGGAATGTGGAGTAATTGCACATTATTCCTTGAACATCTTTTGATTAACATTTCCTACCTGCCACAGACAGCAACAGTGCTGCTCCAGAGCTAATCCTTTGGAGAAGGAGGGTACCATTTCACTTCTTTAATTAGCAGCCCACAAGTGACTTTCACATTATAGACTAATGCTGTTTTGTGAAAGTCACATAAAACCCGTATTTATGGGGCTCGTAAAATCACAGAACTTCATCTTGCTGCATCAAGATGCCTAATTATTTCCTAAAGCCTTCTCAGATGCTGTGGTGAGGGAGCAGAGGAAGCTGGAGAGCCTACTGTGTCATTAAGCTTCTGGTTGGTGGGTTCCCACAGTTTTGGGACTGATGATGAAATGGTAGTGATATTGTCAAGCAACTTGAAAGTTGCTGTTGATATGCAAATCTCATCATTTGAAACTAGACAGATTGGCAAGGACCAGGGCAGGGGCAGCTCGCTGGGCTCTTCTTCCACTCGGATATGGTGGTGGCTCATTTCAGGATGAGGACACAGTGCTTCCTCACAGTTCCTGTCATTAACCTGTTCCTGAAGGGTCTACTGAAAGACTAGTCTGCACGCTTGTGGCCCTTCGTCGTGGCTTTGTTGAGCACATAGATAAACCTGTCTCCTCTTCTAGCTCCCTTTGAAAATGCTCAAGTACAGAACTTGTGACTCACATATTTGAAAGCGTATTTTAATTTCTTACTATATATTTTGTATGTTTATTGGAGATGAAAGCCCGGAGAGTGAGACAGGTTTTATCCATTTACAACCTGGAGCTGTTTATAGTTCCAGAGGTTGTAGTTCATAGTTATGCACTGGGAAATGTCTTGTCTCTCTTCCCTTCCCTGGGGACAGCAGTTTGTTTTTGTTTTTGGTTCACCCAGATGTACAGTTGGTAACTTTCTTTCTGAGTTCCTTTGTGTCTCCCAGTTCCTTTAGATATAATATCTGGTGTGCCCTAGTTAGTCTTTTGTTGCTGTGAGGAGACACTCTGACAAGGCAACTCTTGCAAAAGAAAGCATTTAATTGGGGCCTTATTTACAGTTTTAGAGGGTGAGTCAGTGATCATCATGGCAGGAAGCAGACAGGAATAATAACACCGGAACAATAGCTGAGAGATAATAGGTGGGAAATAAGATTCACTGGGACACAGTATAGACAGCTTTATTTACTGAACGATAGGCAGGTGGCAGAGAGAGAAAGAGAGAGAGAGAGACAGAGACAGAGAGAGAGACAGAGACAGAGACACAGAAAGAGACAGAGAGAGACAGAGACAGAGAGAGAACTCACATGGTGTGGGCTTTTGTAACACTTCCTCTAACAAGTCCACACCTCCTAATCCTTCCCAAGCAGTTTCACTCCCAGATAATTTAAATATATGAGCCTATTGGGGGGGGCATTCTCATTCAAACACCTGCATGGTGTAACTGCAGTGTGGAGAAGCAGTTTCATTGCATCATTCTCTGTGTTTTTGATGGGTTCCAGACACACAGAATTAAATGTGACAAATCGACGGGCATGATTGAGATGGTCATGGATCGGTTTACTATAGAAAATGAAGGGACCTACACTGTGCAGATTCAAGATGGGAAAGCCAAGAACCAATCTTCACTGGTGCTCATTGGAGATGGTATGCCACAGCAAACATCTTCACATGCCCGCAAAACATAATGGAAAGAAAATCCCTTTAATGGGGAAGTATTTCATCTCTCTATTTTTCTTGAACAGCATTCAGGGCTGTCCTAGAAGAGGCTGAATTTCAAAGGAAGGAATTCCTCAGGAAACAAGGTAGGTGCTCACACGGCAGCACAAGATGCAGACTTTGTAATGTGTCTCTGCACCTCACAGCTGACTCTGAAGACATGTAGAAGGAGCACATGTTCCACCATCGTTTTAGCTACAGAAGTTAGGAGGTGCCTCTGTCTTTAGCTCTCAAGGGGTATCTTGCCCGTATTCATTCTTGCTTCTAACCTTGGCTAACCCTGGATATATGTTCATGATTTCCTATTACTATCCTTATCAGGGTAGTGATCTATCCAACCAGCCTCTGCACCAATGGCAGACTAGTCCCTGTCCCCTGCCCCTTGATAATTCCTCTCAACACTTTTTTTTTCATGTTCCTCTGCCTGCCACATGTTGATAACCTCACACAGAAGTGGTGGGAGCTCAGGTTAGCCAAATTCCCTGCCTACTTCAGCCCAGTATAGCCTTCTGGAGAAGTCAGATGGACTTCTCTGGATACCATCACAGTGTCCAGATCACACCTTATTGGTCTTACTTTCCCCACATGTTTTAAAAAAATATATTTTGAACTGAAATGGTGTCACATCACCTACTGTTCTCCCTCCCCTTCTGCCTGAGTCTCCCAGGTACCTTACTACTTAATCTCCCCCATACCGATTGAATTCTAGCCTTATACAATCTATTAATTTGGAAAAAAATCAGTACATAAGTCTCAAGCCTGCTTTATTTTTATAATGTTGTATTGAATAAAAAAATAGTTTTATTAGGATTTGGCTTACTCCATGTTTATTTCAATAGAAATGATTGAGATTTTTGAAAAAAGATACCTGAATCCATCTCTGATCCATAATAGAAAGCATCTACAAAGTTGTGAGGTCACATGGCTCTGTCTCTGCCTCAACTCTACTAATTCTCTTACTTTAAAGACATCACTGTGTTGCTCAGTGTTCAGTCAGATTCATAGCCTGGGGAAGATAATGTGATGAGCTGGATAGTATAAATCTCTAAAGAGCAAATGACCCCCTATGCAGTAAGGAGGGGGACTGTGTTCTCCCACTAGGAATAGGGGGCTTAAGAGATAGTTAGGGCTAAGGCAAGCTGGCTTCAGTAATAAGAGACATTCCCTGGTTTTACAGAGCATAGCAGGTTCCTCTAGCCTTTATGTTTATATATCAAAATACAACATAGAAATACATTAAAATACTGCAATAGCTACATTGACCTTAGGTGTCTATATATGTAAATTCTTATTTTAGAACTTCCTCCTTTCCCCACAGGCCCTCATTTTGCTGAATATTTGCACTGGGATGTTACAGAAGACTGTGAAGTCCGGCTTATCTGTAAGGTGAGAGACCCAATGCCTGTCCTTCTTGCTCCTTGCAGGAAGTCTGGTTAGGGAGCAGTTGTGGGGACTGAAGAAGGTAGTCAAAGGTTAGGTACAAATAGACAAGTGACTTCAGGGTCTAGTGAACACTGTAGACTTGGATGGTAAGTGCCCATTTCCCCTTCTTCACCAAACATTAGTGTTGTGACATTAAAGGAAGATTTAAGGGGGTAGCATACTAAAGCATTGACTTAGAATGTTAGCAGTGGCTCCATGAGAAGAAGTTTCATGAGGAAATGTACCTTCCATTCTGTCCACTTGACACCATCAGGGACTGAAAAAACACATTTGGGGAACAGGTTCTTAAGTTTTGCATTAATAATTCAGCAAAGAAGCTTCTTTTTTCTTTTCTTTCTTTCTTTCTTTTTTTCTTTTCCAGTCAGTGTTTTTCTGTAGCTTTGGAGCCTGTCCTGGAACTCGCTCTATAGACCAGGCTGGTCCCAAACTCATGCAGATCTGCCTGCCTCTGCCTCCCATTAAAGATGTGCACCACCATCACTCAGTTTTAATTAACAAATCTTTAATTTTTTGAGTACCTGCCTTAAAACTGTCACTGTGGAAGAGCTAAGTGATATTAGTGCATTATTTTTGTCCTTAATATGCTTAGAAATTACTTAAAGCCCAAATAGGAAGATGAAAATAAGTAAGCCATTTCAGAAAGGTAGGGCTTCATGGGTCAGAATAGTCCAGGTCCAGGGATGAGACCAAGAGCAGGAACTCAATGACATCTTCAACCACTATCAGAAGACAGAGCCAATATTATGTGCACTTTGCATAGTAAGAAGCCATGGAGCTATATTAAGAGTGCAGAGTTGGTGGGTGTGGGATTGTTAGAAAGGTAGGTCTGATGGTAGAGTCTGAAGTATTGGCAATTACAGGCAAGAGGCTAGCCTTTTACTGAACACTGGGCTCTTTACACAGGCAGCTTATACTGGAAAAAACACCAGTTTCTCAAATAATTACCATGCATGGGAAGGTATGTATTTCTAGGGTGAGCATTATAAAGCTCAGCTCATTAGGGGGTCAGAGGTCAGGTTTAGGAATGAGAGGGGTGACTGATACTCTGGTTCTGACCATAACACTAAGACACACTGGTGGTCTTCCTGTTTCCTGAGGATGAGGAACAAAACTTTGAGGTCCACTTCCTGGGGTGATAGCATCTGTGTGCTCAAAACATTTGAAACTACTTCAAGTTCCCTGATCACAGAGATGTGCAGGCAAGCCACTAGTCACAAATATTAGGGAAATGAAAGAAATCTTGAAACAAGTATTTTGCAATCTCATGCAATTCAGTTTACACATTCAAGTTCCCATAAATGCTGCAAACCATCTTCCTGAATACTTTTTCATTCAGTGATAACTGTGGCAGGTGACCTTTCTTAATTTATTTACGTGACAAAACACATAGGGAATAGCATATATAAGGGTATACTTAGAGTTTAATAGAAAAGCATTTAAAAACAAAAGAAGTATTTAACAGAAACCTTAATCACAACAAGAAGACAGTGCTTTGGGAGTCTGCCATACTCTAGTGCAGTGTGATGGGAGACCAGTGTCCCTTGGGCAGGGGCGTGGCGTGTATGTGATGTCACTTTGCATGCTCATGCACACACTAGGCACCTGAGGACTCCAGTGTGAAAGAGATGAACTGCAGGGTCAGAGAAGATGTACAGGGTTGTGCATGGGGTGAGACCACTCCACCCACACGGTAGGAGAATGGAGGTTGTTTAGAGACAAGGTTGAAGGGCATTGGAAAGTCTTTGATTCCACTTGTACAGAGTAGCAGCTTCCCCCTTGATGAGCAGAGTGAGTGTAGAGACAAGGAAGCATGGGCCAGGGTGGCACTGTAGGGAGACCCAGAGAAGACCAGGAAGCTCCTACCCTGTGACGTGTGTTCACTCATGCTCTGTGCTCGGGTGGGGCACATCCAGGGTGGCTAGTGCATGGTCTCCATGCATTCTTTAGACACCATGAATGGCTTCTCTGTATGATGCTGGCTTTCTACTCTGGGGACTAGAGTAGTAGCAAGCAAATGTACCTGTGGTATGTGACTTTTCTCTGATGTCCCTGGTGACAGCACCACATATAGCTGCTGTGGAAATTCCAAACACATGGCATTTCTTTCTGTAGAGACAATGCCATGACATTATCATATGTAATGTTCCATTGCTGTCCTTACTGGTGTGGAGTCTGTGTGGTTGGGGATGCAGACTCCTCAGCTTCTTGGAACTCAGCATCTGTCACACAAGGCAGAATGTCATCTTCCTGAGATATGATGTCAGCTATGTGAGTGTGAGCATGGTTTCTCTCCATCAGAACCATGCAAAGCTTAGCTTCTAAGCCAGAGGCTCAATTTTAAGGAATTCCCGCATAGGGAAGCTCTCTGCCTGTGTGTCATCCCTTTGTGTTCATGAACCTCAATCCCACACTTTCACAGAACATTCACTCAGTGATCCATAGACCTCTAAAAAACATTTATGAATCAAAGCGCTTTGCTTAGGCCTCATTAATGACATCTCCTATTAAACGAGAGATTTTCACACCTACTGGCTTCATCGGTCCTGTTGGCAGCTGCGAAGGCTTATTGCTTTTAGAAGACAATTGAGAAATGCATTTGCTGTTATTAGAAGTGACAGTTCTTCCATGAGCCCTCTGCTGAGCCTGTTGAGGGTAAAAGCTGGTGTTGTCTTTAGGTCTGGGGTTGACTAACCCTGAATGTTTTTTTTTTTTCTCCCAAGCTATGGTGATTCACTTAGGACTTCTGTTTTGCAGGTTGCAAACACCAAGAAGGAAACAGTTTTCAAATGGCTCAAGGATGATGTTCTTTATGAAACTGCGACACTGCCGGACTTGGAGAAGGGGGTCTGTGAGCTGCTTATACCGAAGGTACTATGCAGCCAGAGAAGCAAGACAGCATTCTCCACAACCTGTGAACTCATCAATGCCTTCCAGTTTGCACACTGGTTCCCCATGCTTTGCAAGGAAACCGTACTAATACAAAGTCTTGTCTCATGGTATTGATTCTGCGTAAGTATGGAATGTGTTTTATTCATAGCTGTCTAAGAAGGACCACGGCGAATACAAAGCAACCTTGAAAGATGACAGAGGTCAAGATGTATCTATCCTGGAAGTAGCTGGCAAAGGTAAAATGACACCTTTTTTGTCTTACAGTGGAATCTATTCTGTCAACTGGATGAGGGGTGTTGTGGGGCTGTGTCCACATGCACCCTGAGCTGTGTGCATCTTTCACTGAGCAGGAATCTATTCTGCCCAAATGAGGAGGGGTGTCGTGAGGTGTAGTCATATGCACCAAGAGCTCATAGGGCTCCACAGAATGGCAGGTGCTGTAAAAGTATACCCATGCACACTCAGAGCTGCATGCACTTCCCCTCTGTAGTGACACTGGGTAAGAAAACCAGATTGCACTTCGTCTGTATTAAGAGCTGCTTCACGGTGTTAGAGAAAATACACAGTATCATTTTGGGCTTAGCTGAAATGTCATTCACTAGCTCATCAGAAGCCGAGTTTGATAGTTTGATTCCTTACAAATGCAGAAGCATTTAAGATGACAGAAGCTCTTAGGAAGTTATTCAATTCAATGTACAGTTTGGATTTATATTGAACAAAGTGTTCTTGTCCCATGTTTAAAATACGAAGAGGTTAGAAGGATTTATGGAGCACATAACCCTTTTATGGACAAATATTACCATCTTAATGTTTCATTTTTCAAATGAGTACCACAGTTTCCTGTGTCAATTTAATTAGACATGGAAAATGGTGCTTTCTGTTAAAGTCACACCCAATGATGATGCATTTTCCTTCTCCCTTCCAGTGTATGAGGACATGATCTTGGCAATGAGTCGTGTGTGTGGTGAGTAAAAGCCCCTGAGTTTTTAATTCTTGCTGGCCAAAGCATCTCTGTTTCCTATGGTGAACACTTAAGTCCTAGAGGACACTGATGGCTGGGGTGTGACCCCTGCCTGACTTGGGCTGGTGGCAAGAGGATGACAGGTTACCTTGCCCACTCCATGATGTTGTTTTAGAGCTCTGCAGTGTGAATACTAGAGCCCCTGCTGGCATTGGCCACCAATCACCACTGCCAATTTGCCTTTGCCCAGCCTGGACAATTGTTTTGTCCAAAATTGCTATTAGTCTTTCTCAAGAACTCAACAGCAATAGTGGATATTTCACAAATTCATTGAGCCATTTTCCTTTGTATGGAAACTGGAAAATCAAAGGCACTGCTTATAAATGAACAAATAGTAGCTTACATGGCAGTAACTAGTAACTTAGTACTCTAGACTCTCTAGATTTGTAGCATGCCCACCCTGTGATCCACTGGCCACATGTGACTGCAGAAAGCCAAGGATAGCTACACATGTGATCCAACACAAAGTCATAAACCTACTTGTGACCAAATGAGGCCTTCTGGAATTTTCTTTCCCATGACTATGTTGTAAGGCCCTCAAGGGTGAAGTTTGTAGATGACAACATTGTATTCTAATGTCAAAAGATCAGACACATCAGCTGGACAATACCCATGTTGCATTTTCTGATCACATAACCGAAATCTGCATAGACAAAGTAGATGACCAACTGGCTGAGTCCAGACTTACCAGGACCCTGTCCTCTTTACCTCAATCATAGACACATGCACTTTCCCAGAATTCCCATGAAAACCTCTATATATGCATCTTTAATGCTTTTGCAAACAGCCCCATGAGGTAGACTTTTGCTTTTGTTTAGTGAAAGATCAGGCTACATTTTAAAACGAGGTTTACTTGGAATGGCTTCCAGCGAGTTGAGCATTAACCCATGGGTGTGCAGCCACTTGTAAGGTGAACCAAACCATTTGAAAAATGGCTTTGCTCTTACACTCTGGTGAGTTGCTTTATATTACCCGTCTTGTGATGTGCTGGAGGGTGACCTGCCCATTAGTGCCAAAGACTAGCCTCACACAATGCTTCTGGAATCCTCAGCTCACTCAATCACCCCAAGTGGACAGAGACATCTTGTACCGGAGTTAGGTGGGGGTGGAAAGCAAACACAGGAATCTCCATGTGACTAGATCCCTGGCGTCTGTCTGTGTGGCATTTCAGGTAGAAAGGAGTGAGGTGCAGATGTCTCTAGTAATGAGGGTTCCATCTGTGTCTTTCCAGTCCAGCTTTTGCTGATTCTTCCTCCTCCTTTCTTTATAGTTTTTCACTCTTCAGATTTGGGTCAATTAATATAGCAGATTTCATAGCCATTGTCACTAAGATTGATTCTTTCTTGCAAGCTAAACTGCTAAGTGCCAGGTGTGGATTAATTTTTTTGAAAAACTTAATGTTTCTTTGGTCTTAAGCAAAGAGCTTTTTGAAGTACTCTGTCAGGGCAAGTGTACCTGTTGCATGAAAGCATATGACTGAGAGGGAGGTGAGCCTCTGAGGCTATGACAGGAATGAGCACCAACTTGAGGAGAGACGTGCCAGTACTATGGGTGGATACACCTTACAGATGGCCCATGGGCCTGTCCTGCTTGTCTGAGATCTGAGATAACATCTTGTTGTTTGCAGGAGCCTCTGCCTCACCACTGAAGGTTCTCTGCACCCCAGAGGGCATCAGACTTCAGTGTTTCATGAAGTACTTCACAGAGGAAATGAAGGTCAGCTGGTATCACAAGTGAGTATGAGAGTGTGTCCATCTATGGCTACAGCAGTCCGTGGCTCAATGTGGTACTCTTGGCAAACCCTGTTCTCAGTAATTGTGTTGTGCTTTGGCTGGGTGGTCATGGGGAAGGTTTGGGAAAAGGAGAAAGAAAAGGAAGATGTCAACACTTCCTCATTGATGCTTACCAATGACACCAGTACTCAGAACACATTCTCCTGGTAGTGACAATGGCAACAAGAGGACAAGTTTAGAGTCCAAACTCTGACCTTCCAACTAATGACTTTACCACTAGACATGAGTAAGAAGAGCATGGGGGAGAAACCTGTGTCAGCAGGTGACATTTGATCCGTAGATCCCAATGAGAAATTTGCACAATACAGACTTAGGTGCCGACAATTGTTCTTTGCTTTAAAGAATTGCCAAGTCACATATCAAGGAAGGCAGAAAATGCCACTTTAAATAAAAGGCTGGAAATTTATCCTGAGTGAATGAGAAACAGGCCTAGAGGAACACAGTAAAAATGGTCTTCAGAGACAGGACCTTGTTTTTCTGCCAGAGGGTGAAATTAATGGATTTTGCAGGCATGGCGAAGTTCAACTGTCTGAGGTTTGACCACTTCAGACTTAGAGGAATCCCAGCCGCTCAAGGGATCACTTGCTGTCATTACAAGAAAAACAAAGCTAGCATGCTTTTACCTCAGGCTGTGTGTGTTCCCTCAGCTTGGGAGCTCTCTCCTGCAGTGGGCACATTGGGCTAATGACTCCCCTTAATTTTGGTGGACTCCAATTACCTGCAAGAATGAGATGCCTTCTGTTTCCCCCATCTTACCTTTTAGCATCCTTAGATGGGGTGGGAGTGGTGTTAAGGTGAAGGCTTCCAATGGGATGGATTCTCTCCCACTCAGGGTAGGGCTGCCAGCTGCTGTGACCTGTGACAGGGTTCTCTTTGCTTACACTGTATTTGAATTTTACTGACAGAGGAAACAACAGACAGACATCTTCAGATTTACTACCCACATGGGTGGCATGTGGCAGAGGAATCCTGAACAGGCTACAGTAGTCCTTGCATAGTTAGGGATGGTAGCCAGTGACTTATACAGCACCTGAAGCAGATCGCAAATCCCTGGGTGCTGTGAATGCTGTCTCCCTCTGACAGGCAGGAAGGAAGTAACAACCCTCAAACATGCAGGCACTAGGGCTGGCTGAGGTGTTTGCAGCAGATAGCAAAGGGGCCTTATCAACATGCATGCTCACACAGAGCCCTCTACCTCAAACCTTTCTGGCTTTCTTTGGAGGCAGCAGTAGCCCCGCTGGTGACTCCCCAGTGTGTGCTTGCTTGGGTCTAGGAAGCTGTGAGTCGGGGTCTAACCCTCACTTGGGCGGTCAGTTCATGGAGTTAGGCAGGGAGACTGACTGCATGGTATATAAGAATTTTTTTTTTCTGTAGAAGCAGAAAATCTCTATAAAAGTCTCACTACTCCTTTAGGTAGGGAAGGACAGTGGTGAGTGCTGGGGCGACCCTTCCATTGCTTTAGTAATTGAGATATTGCTCTGTGCTCACTGGAGGTCTAGAATTAGTGTGTGCTACCCTCAGGTAAAGAGTCAGCTGACTAGGATGAACCCACCAGAACTGAACAAAGTATTCTATCTGGAAAGCTGTGAGCCTACCCTACAACACTGGCCTCTGGCTTCTGCCTTCCCAAGGGCACCTATGTGTCCTCCTGCCAGGAGTGCTCTGTGCTCTGTTAGGCATGCCTAGTGCCTTAACATTGCATCCTTTATCCCTGCCTGGGTGGGTCTTCCATGGAACCTTCCTGGCTTCCTCCCTCGCCATTTGCCCACATTTCTGATGTTCTCCTCACACAGTCCCAGTCACTTTCCAATTCTGAGTTGATACACTCTGTGTTCCCACATTGTAAGTGGTACCTGTCAGAACTACTTCATAGTTAAGAGGCCAGGAAATTGATTTCTCTCACCAAATGGCTGGTACACAGTGACCAGCAAAAGTGATAGAATTAGTTAGGTCATGGCCAGTTATCTGCAAAACCAGAACCAGCTCTTTAAATGGCAGGGACTTTAAAATTGTTTGTGTGTGTGTGTGTGTGTGTGTGTGTGTGTGTGTGTGTGTGTGTGTGTGTGTTTTGACTTGACAATGGGTGAGTGTGGTGTAAAACTGTTGACTTAGTAGACAGCAGTGGTACTAGTTGCTTTAGTCTTACATCTTCAGAGTTGGGATAGAATACACCAAACATAAAATGTACCATTTCATCATTTCATCACTGAAAGGATGCAGTGAAACCATGCCGTGGGCAACCATCTCTGTCATTATCTCCGTTATCTTCATCTTGTAAAATGGAATGCTGTCCCCCTTGTATATTAGCTCCATTCTACTCTCTGCTCTTGAGTATGGCTACTTTGGTGACCTCAGATTGTAGAAATGTGTTTGTGCTCTTGTGACCAGATTTTTAAATGTAGCATAATGTCCTCAGAGTTCATGCATGTTGCAGCACGTATTACTTCTTTCTTTTAAAAAGATCAGTAGTATTCCATCATGTGAATAAGCCACAGTTTAACTATCTATTGACTGTCAGGGCCCATGTGGCTGTCCACATTACCCATTGTGAATAAGGTCTCTGCAGATGTGGTGTCCAAGAGTTCCAGTCCCCACTTTCATCTATTTTGAAGGTTCACCTAGAAATGAAAATACTGTGTCAGGTCTTAAGTTCCATGCCTAATATTCTTACTAGCTACCATACCAAAGCAAGTATTCTGAAGCTTTAAAGTTGTACTCATTTGGCTTTAGGAGGGTTCAGGCCTGAGTTATTAAGGAATTTAGGTTTCTAATAGCCAGAAAAACCCCAAAAACTACTGTGCCATTGGCATGAGCAAGTGAGTAAACCATCCCCAACTAGATGTAAGCGAGCAGACCAGACCTTCCTCACTCAGACATACTAGCATTCCCTCACAGTTGTGAGCATGTGATCCAGAGGTTAACTGAGCACACCCATGTTGTTTTTTAGAGAAGCCAAGATCTCATCCAGTGAGCACATGCGGATTGGAGGGAGTGAGGAGATGGCATGGCTGCAGATCTGTGAGCCCACAGAGAAGGACAAGGGGAAATATACTTTCGAGATTTTTGACGGCAAAGACAACCACCAACGCTCGCTGGACCTCTCCGGACAAGGTAAGAGATGTTCCCTGTAGCTTGTCACACTCCTGTGAACATCCCATGTAGGTACTAAAATGAACAGGGTACATTAAATAATCTATAGATGTCATGACTTAGGGGAGATGACTTAAAAATCCATTTATCAGTTTGATTACCTCTCAGTTTTCATCTTGTCAGTTATCTAGTAGATCATCTGAGTGAATGAGAGTTAAACACATGGGAATATGAGTGACATATGGAATGTTTCCTTGCAGCTTTTGATGAAGCATTTGCCGAGTTCCAGCAGCTCAAGTAAGACTCACAGCTTGTTAACATCATTTCTGATGGGGGTGGGGCTCTGCCTTGGGGTCATTCTGGCCACATACAGGGTCATCCATAAATGTCTTAGAGATTCCAAGAATGCTCTGTTCCTGGGATGAAAATAGCAATGTAAGAAATTCAGTATGTAGCAGGGCAACCATTGTACAACACTAGAAATGCATTGTGCATTAACCATCAGAATCTTGGGTTACTTTAAATGATTAAAATGATGGATTTCTCAAACCTTCCTAATCCAGGTGACATACCATATAGAGCAACTGTTAAGGAATACTTCAGATTTTCAAACGAGTGTCTGAGATTTAGAGTATTAAAGGGGAGGCCACTTGTTGGCTCCTACTAAATTATTCAGATACCTTTGTTGAGTGGATATGTGACAAGTGTGATAAATCAGAAATTGGCAGTTTAACAAAATCCCTGGTGTCTAGGAGATGGCTTAGTCAGTCAAGTGTGTCCTTAGAACCCATGTTTGAAAACAGAAGCTGGGTACAGAAGAGCATGCCTGTAAGCTGAGCACTGGGGAGGCACAGACAGGAGCGACCCTAGGGTTCCTGGCCAGCCAGTCTAGCCTAATTAGCAAGCTGCAGGGAGAGAGAGAGAGAGAGAGAGAGAGAGAGAGAGAGAGAGAGAGAGAGAGAGAGAGAGAGAGAGAGAGAGAGAGAGAGATCACCTCAAAGTTAATATGGTGGAAAGCAACCAAGGAAGGCACTTAATATCAACCTGTGGCCTACACACACACACACACACACACACACACACACACACACACACACACACACACACACACACACACCTGTACTGATCCGCACACACAGACACTAAAAAGTCTCTAATACAGTCTGGTGGTTTTGGTGCAAAACAACAAATCTTCCCAGCCTGGGAACTTGCATGCTAATCTTCCTTGCAGTTTTAGCATCCTCCCCAACTCCAAATGATCAGAGCACAACTCTTCTGCATGGGTATAGGTTCTTCATCCTCAGATCCGACTATGATTGAAAACATTGCAAAGGCAGTGCACCCCCACAGGCATTTTTCTTGTCACCATTCCCTAAATAATAACAGTGTAGGGATGCTTTACATAGTATTTACTCCAATGGGAGTAAATGACTAGAGATGATTGACAAGACCCAGGAGGATGAGTATATGTTGTATGTGAATACACATTTTCATCTCAGGGACTTGTAGTTTCATAGATTTTGGTATCATTAGGGTTCAGCTCTGGAACCAATGGGTCTCCTTAGACCTTTCTTCTTTATTTGCTCTCAAAGCTAGCAAACTTCTCACATGCATGGTGTACTTTTGGCAGTAGCATTTCTCACTGCTTTCTCTCTCCCTCTTGTGATTTCTAGGGCGGCTGCATTTGCAGAGAAGAGTGAGTACTGGCTGGGTGACAAGAGGGATGGGTGGGGGAGGTACACATTTCACATGGTTGATTTAGTGGATCTGTAAGAGCAAACCTTCCTTTCCCAGGTTGAGTGCACCCTGACCTTTTAGCCTCTGCTCATCCCAGCCTTATGTCTTACCTGGCCCCCTGCTCCACCATCACGCATCCTCACATGTTTCTGTTCCTCAGATGCCAAGACTCTCTCCCTTGTGAAATGTAGCTCTTTGTACAGTCCTTGATGTGATCTCCCTAGTTCAGTTAACTCTTATTCCATTTCTTTGGTACTATTTGTCCCCAAACCTGCACAGAGCCATAGTCCTTGCCCATGGCCCCTGTGGTAGCTTTCTTCACCCCTTTATGTCCTCTCCTGAGGGTATACCCACCCTTCCTTTGGGGTCGACCTCAGGCCTCCGGGACAATGCCTCCTCAGCCCAGCTGATTTTTCATTGCAGATCGTGGCAAGGTGATTGGTGGCTTACCTGATGTGGTGACCATAATGGAAGGCAAGGTGAGAGCAGGCAGCTGGGGGCACAGCTGGGATGAGTATAATGATGCAGGGTAGAACTCAGCTGCTACCTTAGGGTGGGACACAGGGCAGCCTGAGAGCTGGAATCATTCCCCACTCAGCCTGCAAGGTGCTCAGAGCTACCTCCCATTGTACTGTCACCCCTCTGTCCTGAACCTCTGAGAGCTCCTGCAAACAGAGAGGTGGGGTAGCTTCATAGTCAAGATTAGGGTGCACCTCAGTGGTAGAGGATTTGGCTAGTGTTTGTGTGTGTGTGAATCATTGGGTTTCACCCTCAGTACTGAAAGAAATAAAAGCAACAATAGCAGCAGCAGTCACAACAAAAGTCAGTATCTAACACCAGGCATGTTGTGTGAGTCACAGACTTGGCAGAAGAACCTTGGGTTCTACAGGGTCTGATGTCACTTGGCTCAGGGACTTCTCTGTATGAGGTCAGTTCCCATCTGTGGTGAACTGTGAGCCACTACTCTTGAATGGAAACAGTCACACCTTCTTTAATATTAAAGGAAAGGGAAGCCTGGCTCCAATTTCCAAGGTCATTCTAGAATCTATAATTGAAGTTTTAATTTGTCTCCCATCAGTGGAGTTATTGATATCTAATTGGCACTTCTACTGTGTGGTACTTGCTCAATGTCACAGGGACACAGGTACTTGAGAGGATTTTATTAGGCCCAAATGCAAAATTTATAGACCTCTTTTAACAGTCAGTGAAAGCACGGAATGCCCCCGAGATGGAGTGACTGTGACATCACAAAAGATGTAATTGTGAAATTAACAATCACAGGCTGCAAGTGCGTTGAGCCCGGGCAAGTGTGTAGTTGCTGCACCTGAGTTAGGAGATGTAGACAGTATATTCTCTGAATTTCCCAGAACTAGGAAGACAGACTCCCAAGGCTGACTATAAAGGAGGTTTAGGGGCTAAAGTAGGGGTGGTTCATCTAGAGCAAGTGCTTCTCTTAAAGGGAGTGGGGGCTCGGCTCCTACCACCCCCAGTGGGTGCTTCGCAACTCTGGTGCCTCTAGCTCCCAGGGATCTGACACCTTATTCTGCTGTCCACAAACAGCTACACTTACATGTACTTCCCCATACACAGACATGCAGGAAAACACACAAAAAAGAATAAAAACAAACTTTAAAAACTTAAAATAACAGGTTCAGTAGAGATAACAGAGCTGATCTATTTCCTAAGTTCAAATCCCCAGCTCAGGTTAGAACTTGGAGCAAGCAGAACCATTTACACAGGTTTTCCTTGGGCCCTACCCCACATAGCACAGGGTTCCTCTGCCCCAACCTTCCTTTGGAGCCTGAGTCCATGAGGGGTGGTTGATGTAACAAATGATCACCAGGTGCCAGTAGGCATGACTTAGCGCCACCTCCACAGAGAACCATGGCCCTTTTCTTCCTTCTTAAATTCAGTGCTGGAAAATTCCATACATACGGGCAGTGTATCTTGCTCACACTCCCCATCTCCCACTTCTTTTCTGATTGTCTTTTTTCACCCCTCCTTCCCTCCAAAGACCTTGAACCTCACCTGTACAGTGTTTGGGAACCCTGATCCTGAAGTGGTCTGGTTTAAGAACGACAAGGATATTGAGCTAAGCGAGCACTTCTCCGTGAAGATAGAACAGTCCAAGTACGTCAGCCTCACCATTCAGGGGGTGACCGCCGAGGACTCGGGCAAGTACAGCATCAACGTGAAGAACAAATACGGAGGGGAGAAGATTGACGTCACTGTCAGCGTGTACAAACATGGGGAAAAGATTCCAGATATCTCACTTCCCCAGCAGGCCAAACCCAAGCTCATCCCTGCCTCTGCCTCGTCCGAGTAAGGGGATACAGTGCACCCTGGGCTGGAGAGATGGATGGGAGGGACGTTTGGAAGTCTTAGGATGTTGTATTCTGTGTTGAGTGGATGCCAGTTCTGAGCGATAGATAGCACATATGGTGAGATGGGTGGTTGCACATTAGGCTTTTGATTTTTGCACTTTTGTGATTAAAATTTTACGAGCAGAGGGAAAGTTAATGTTTTCTGCAAAGCTGAAAACCTTGTTTGAGTCTGGGAGTGGAGGGCATTGGAGAGTGAGTAGAGAGGGGGCAGCTGCCATGTTCAGGGTCAAGGCTGTGTGGAGTGATGCTCAGATAGTTCTAGCATGTGGTGGTTTGGGTCATTATTGCCACCCTCAGGGTAATGGTGGGGCCTGCAGGACACATCTCTGAAAACCCTTCAGAGTCTTTGAGCATGTCACTTGGGTTACCATTTTTCTTCTTGCTTCAGGCTAATAAAAACAAACAGACAAACGAAAGGCATTTTTGCTGTGGTTTTTGTACCAACATCCTGCCTACCTGCATGTTCCTACCTTGGCTCAATAAGTTCCTCGGGTTTCGTGCTTCTGTGGCAGGGCAGGTGGACCAGGACTGTCTTGCAGCTCTATCCCCTGATAAAGACACAGAGAGAGACCCCCCCCCCAGTGAAGAGCCCTAAGAAATATGCATTCAGTGAGGCTCTCAGACCATAGATTTAAAGACTGTTGTAGAGAAAAGCAAAATCCGTGTGTGGCTTTGCTGTGTTCTAGCATGCTAGTTAATTAGGCAGGGATTCCCTGGGAAGCAGCCCCTAATTGAAAAGGGGCACTGTAGTACCAACCAAGGGAAAATGAAAGCCTGGATGAGTGCAGACATGCTTGGGCTTCCTGGATTAAACACATCTTATCTCTTTAGGTCATTTAAATCTGTATTAGTTGCTTTTATTGTTGCTGTGACTAAATACTTGACCAGAGCAATACCAGAAAGAGTGGGTTCATTTCGGTCCACAGTTCCCAGGGACTCTATCATGGAGAAGCATGGCAGCAGGAGCCTGAGGCAGATGGTGTCCATGTGTGCACGGTCAGGAAGCAGAGATGAATGAATCCTAGCAACCAACTCATTCTGTTTTCATTCAGTCTAGGATCTCAGCCTACACAGGAATGGTACCTCCCTTTTAGGGTGAGTCTCCTCCCATCCTTAACCGAATCTAGAAACTCCCTGTTGAGACAAGTTCTCAGCACAAAGGAGATTGACTTGCTCCAGAAGGACAAAGGGCACGGAATAAGAGACAGATAGGAGATAGAAGACGAGGGAGATGGGGGGCTGTCTTTGGATAGAGGGGAGACAGCCATGGCCCATAGGCAAATAGCAGTTTATAAACATAAAAGGGGAAATCCCTTTTAGGATTAGGTGTTTAATTTTGATTGGACATGTTAATTAGGGCAGTCAAAATGGGGCTTCTGATTGCTGGACTTCAATACTTTGATAGCTGGACCTTCGTAGTCAGCCTCAGGAAGAGGAAGCGGACAGATAAGGGAATAGGCCAGCTTTAGGAATGTACTCTAATGGTTTTTAGCAAGGCAGAGGGAATGGGGGGAGAAAGGCAAGGCCTGCCAGAGCCATGTTTACCATGCTCAGGCTCGCTAGAGTCCCTTCATCTGTTGTATGACCAAGCCTTTCCTGGTGATACAACACACATATCTACCCTTTCACCCCCATCAGATTGGGAGCCATGACAGACAAAAGTATAGATACCACCAAAGTCCACCTTGGTGAACAACAAGTTTTGTTTGGGGTTTCTTACAGGAGCTGGGGTAGGGGTAATTTACAGGAGCAGAAATGACTCAAAGACAGCTGTATTAACATCCACCCCAGCATGGGTGACAGTTCACAAAGCCAGCAATCTGAAACATGCTGCACAGCTTGCAGGCAGCTCAACAGGTTGGAGAGTGTTCCTTCCAGGGCCTCAGCTGGTGTAATCCTCTTCCAGGAAGCTCGGCTGGTTTCAGTTTTTTGCCAGGCAGCTGGTCTGGTCTGAAACTCTTCTTCGCAGCTCAGCTTCCTTCTGTCTGATGGGGACTCTCAGGTTTTATTGCTTAATCTGGCAGGGAGAGACCGAGTGAATCTGGTCAGTTTCAGGGACTTCCTGAAGCTATTTGGGTTGTTCACCTTCCTGCTTAAGGATTTCTGCTGCAGGACGGAATGTTTTAATCTTGGGAAACTCTTACACAATGCTTACTCACAGGATGGAATGTTTCTATACTGGGAAACTGTTACACAATACTTACTCAGGTTTGTCTCCTAGGAGAGTATAGATCCTTTTAAGTACCAAGGGTCACAAAGGCCAATGGTGGTGACAGGACTTGGTCAGTCAATTGCCCTTTCCAGTCACATGGAGAGAGGGGGAAAGAGAGAAACACACACACACACACACACACACACACACACACACACACACACACACGAGAGAGAGAGAGAGAGAGAGAGAGAGAGAGAGAGAGAGGGACACCAGCACTCACCTTGCCTTATACCTGACTGTGAATGTCACATGCCCAGTAGCCTCAGTGGACTCTCCCTTCCCTGCCATGAAGGACTGTGCCCTCAAGCCAGGAGCCAAAATAAATCCTTGAGCTTGTAGGTTGCTTTTTAAAGTAACTCAATCAGCATGTAGAGTGTACTTACAGATAACCTTTGTTTTTCTTGGGAACTGGTCACAACACATACACCAAACACAGGATGTGGTTCTGGGGTGGGAGCTACAAGGTGAGTTCTGACACATAGCCTGGCCTGGGATAAGTAAGCCATCATTGACTGAGACTAGGACCGAGGGGAGCTGTGCCCAGGTATCTTTTCCCCAGAGTCATCATCTTATTTGTCCACCTCATCTCTAGGAGAAAGTTGCAGCAGTGTTGACAGTTGGCCCCTCAGCTGTGTCTTGGAGCATAAGTTCAGGAGGGGCTGGCTTTGCTGGGCCTCTCAAAGCTGTCTCGGATTTCATTGTACAGTTTGTCCCACATACAGGCTCAGTTTCAGATGTTATTTTCTCAAAAAAATTCTTATGTCATTTATTTCTGTGTGTGTTCATGTGCACGTACACCTACCATGGCACACATGTGGAGGACAGAGAAACTTGGCATGGGTTTGTTCCCTCCTACACCAATTAGGTAAGTGGGGACCACCAGCTAGCCTTCCTGTGATTATTCCCTAAGTAGCCACTAGGTGGTGCTGAGACACTCAGTATAGCCACCTGGCCAGTCTTCCTTGGCGCAAACCCATCACTTAGAGAATGGAGATTGTTCAAGGTGTTAGACTCACCCCAGCGACAAGGACAGGTCTGGCAAATTACTGTTTCCAGGAAATAGCAGGCTGTTTGAAGGCAATAATACAGCATCTTAATCTTCACGTGACTCACAATAGAGCACACCTTGTGAGATGTTACAAGGCTCACATTGCATCAGCGAAGCCATAAAAGTGTGTGATCTATCTCTACATTAAGTCTGGGGTGTGAATTTTAAATATCCCATGTTTCAGAGAGGCATGACAAAGGCTGCAGGCTCCGGCATTTTTCAAAGCAGTAAATTACAACATCGGGAATTCTTCCTGTTGGTTCTGGATACAGTAACAGAACTTCCTGGGTCTCCGGGGAGCTTTGAGCCCAGGAGTCCTTCTCTGTCCTTCAGTGTTCTTCCCACCAGCACTCTGCATATTGATCGTATCTGGGAGGGGTGGTACCCAGAGGGTCGGAGCCCAACCCTCACCCCCGCTCTATAATGATCAAACGCAGTTAACTTGGCCATTGTTTGCAAGGATTTTAATTGATAGTGAATTGGATGAAAGATCACAGATGATAGCCTCATTTTTCATTGGCTTCAAGTGGATTAAGCTCCTATTTAGACTCATTGCCCCTGCAGGATCATATCCATATTTTAAAACAGAGCCTATTGAAAAGGTTCATCATTAGGGCAAAGGAGTACATTCAACAGCAGATTGACAATTTAAAAAGGAGCCCCAAGTAGCTCAATGTTGAGACGCAATAGAAGTCACCGGCCGTTCAGTGCCCTATGTGACCCTGCTGCTGTCCTTCACATTGACCTCTTGGTTCATGTTCAGATGTAGACAGTCTCCAATTTCTCCACACACATGGGCATTGTTTCTTTCAATACATGGCTGTAAAAACAAGATCAGTCCCAGCAAGGTGTCCTAGTTAAGGACACTGGAGTTTTACCCAGTAGGCAGCCTTACATAGATGACATTTCTTCTGTGCCTCAGTTTCTTTATCTGTAAAAAGTGGAACCGAAGCACCTCATGCTAAACCATATCCCCAAGGACACAAGGAGTCCACTCCATGACCTTTGATCCCTCGGACACACCCTGTCCTCATCCTCCATCTCACCAGTGGGCCTCAGTTACTGTCCCTCTTAAAATCTGATGCTCAGTAGTTTCTCAGGTACATCTCAGATCTGCTATGGATATAGATGGACTGAGGACTGAGTGTGGCTGTGTAGTTATCTCCTGGCTGCTTGTCCAAGAGATGGTCCATAAAGAATAAGCTGTACTTGGATCCTACACCAGCAGCAATAGCAGCTATCACACAATTACCTTTTCCTTATTTTTCTTCCCATGTCCCAATTAAACCATCAAAAAAAGCCACAGGGATGGCAAAGCATAACTGGTCTCTGGCCTCCACAGGGTAAAACAAACAACAGTCTGTGTTTGAACACGTTAGGCTGGCTGACAGCCTGCTCAAGGCCAGCTCTGAAGGACCATACCCATAATCAAGGCCTCCTCAAGCAGGTGTCTATGCAGGTTTCGTGACAGTGGGGATGACCCATGGGCCTATAACACCCAGACAGGTCTAAAATTCAGGAAGGAAACAAAACTGTCTTCTGCCAATCTGGCATGCTGATTTCAAAGATCCGTGCAGGTGTGCCATGCTGCTGAGGTACAGGGACGGTTACAAGGCGGGGAAGCACAGAGTCTTGACTGTGGAAGTATCCAGGAGGCTGTTTCATGCAGCCAGAGGTTTGGAGCCTAGCGGTCTTCTGGCCAGCAGGCCAAGGTGCAGACCTTTCAGGCGGCTGAAGAAGTTACCTCCTGTCCCTTTGTTTTCAAAATGTCCCTAGTATTTCCCCTAAAAGAAATGAACTCCAGGCACACGTGTCCGTGCCTTCCCTTGTAAACACAGAAAGAAAAAGTAATGGTAAGGAAGCCTTCTGTATCCACTAAACTCCCTGATTAAAGGGCGATTTGTGACAACTACCCACCTCTTCACTCTGGTCACCTGACTCAGTCTTTTGGGAAAAAAATGGTTCCACCTCTGCCTAAGGGGTGAATGCATGCCTTCATTACACCAGCCATTCGCGGTGTAAGAGACACACAAGCCGAAGGGTCCTCAATACTGAGGTAGTGCTGTCTGGAATGACCGCTCAGCAGACCTTTGAGTAACGCTGAAAGTTGGGGGTGGGCACTGTTTCTTACAGCAAGAGCTGGTGAAATCAGACGGGCCTGTGCAATCAGAGGTCGCTCGCTTCTGTTCCCAGGTGAGTTATTTGGCTCTGTCCACGAAGAATTCCCCAGGTGAGATAATCAATGTGGATAGGAAGCACGAGAGAAGTTCGTGCACGCCCCAAATCTGTTTTAGGTGTATTTAGTGCTCAGACTGTGAAACCACGATACTGGCTAGAGCCTTTGGTTCACTGCTGAGTGAAAGGTAGGCAAGCTAACCAGGGGGAGCAAGCCAGCAAATGGTGTTCCTCCGTGGTCCTGGCTCCAGATTCCTGCCTTGAGTTCCTGCCTGACTTCCTCCAGTGACAGATTATGACGTGGAAGTGTAAGTTAAAACCAATCCTGCCCTCCCCAAGCTGCTTTAGTCATAGTGGTGTACCACAACAGGAGGAAAACTTGGCTTCTCTTCCCGCCTCTCCCTTTGGGTCTATCACACACGATCTACTTACATTTTATAGTTTTACAATAAACTCACGGCTTGCATATAGGCTTGTGCATGCGACCCCCCCCACAACTTTGCAGTTAAAAAACTCACTCTTTTTTTTCCTTCCCTTCCTTAATTTTCTGTACGTCACCTGAAATTGATATGTAAAAGTCTCTTAGTGATTTTATCCTCTAATTTCATGTGTGCCTCTATTATTTCCCTTCTGAGAAAGATATGTAGTTTTTCACAGTTTTGATACTGAAAATAGTATTAAATAAGCAGCGTGTGTTGCTAGCATCTTTGTGGGAGTTTTCTAAGGTAAACATAGGGACAGTTTCTGGACTAGGAATCCCCAGCTTCCCACTTTACATATCTTCTCAATTTGCTCCTGGAAATGCTATTGAGTTTATATCATGGTCAGCAAAATACAGAGTCCCTTTTGTTTCTCGTGTTTGGTTACAGTTGACACCAGGGAAAGGCTGTGGTTACTGGTATGTTGTTATATCAGCCTCTTTCCATGTTAGGTCTGATGACTGGTAGGTTTGCTTGGCTTCTTTAGACTGACTTCCATGTTGTCTACAAACAAGTTTTTCTTTTTGTGTTTTTTTTTTCTTCAGTTCTCACAAATTACATTTTTCTTGCTGCATCTGTGAACTAAATCGCCAGGGTAATGATGGGGTGGAGCCGTGTGTCCCAAGGAGCCAATAGGTGTGATGGTAGTCATTCCCTGTGCTTGCTGGAGATGATGAGCGACAGGATATGCTTGGGATGGCTACCACCAGTTATCTTCACCAATATTTTATCAGAAGAACCACAGTTTTGAGCTGCTGTTTTCCACTTTAAAGTATGGCATTGAATCATGTTCATAATGTCTCAATGTGAAGCCATTCTTGAGGTCCTAGAACAGGCATTGTTTGGACATACTGTATTTATTTATAAATGCTGCCAGTTCATCTATAAGTATTAGGGATGTTCATGTGTATAATTCTATATCAAAACCTCGGCCACTGCTGCCGGCTCGAACATTAAGAACAGATTGTATCTTTCTTGGAAGTTTGGTTGGTCTCTTGTCATATTATATGGAACTTACATCCTTTGGTGACTTGCTCCTACAAAGGCTTGTTAAGGTAGTTGTGTGTTTATTTCAAGACAATTAGAACAGTATTTTTAAAGTCTTCAGTCTGTATAGGTCTGTCAAACTCATTACGCTTGGATCTCATGGTTTTGTGCTTTAAAATTTTTTGTGTTCTCCTTGAGTTAAACATTTAGAAGATCTCTGTGCTACATAGTTTGTAATGCTGGTTGACAATATTTGGGTTTGTTCGTTATTTTCAGAAACCAGCATTTGCTGTTTTTAACCTTCTTCATGTTTATGTGCTAACTGGTTGCTTTTGGTTTTCTTTCTTGCTTCCCTTGGGGATGAATGCCAGTCCATCTTAAGTTCTGAATTCCATCTCACATAGCCCCTCTATCTCACTTGTGGGCCTCCTTCCTGGGTCAGCATGTAGGCTCTTGCAGACTGGCTTTGAGCCTATAGCCTTCAGTGGCTTCAGTGAGACGTGTCCCATACAGGATCATCTACTTAAGCACTTGGTCCCCAGTTGGTGGCATTGTTTGGCACTGTTTGGAACCTTAGGAGGCAGCCTTGTGGGAGGAAGTACATCACTGGGGGGGCTTTCAGAGTTATAGTCTTACCTCACTTCCAGCTCTTTCTGCCTCTTGTATGTGGTTGAGAAATGATCTCTCAGCTTCCTGATCCTGCTGTCATATACCACCCACACACACACACCATCTAGCTGTCTAGGATAAGAGTAAAAATTACTCTTCCAAGTTGCTTTTGGTTATGGCATTTTGTCCCAGCAATGGAAAAACAACTAACACACAGACTCTGAGGCTGCACCTTTGGAAAAAGACTCAGTTAAAAAAATGTTCACTTTCTATAGATCTATGCATTTTTATTTTTGAAGAAGAGAACTAGTTAACTCACACTGTCCCATGAATTTGGCCCCAAACCCACACTTAACATTAGCATTCAACCCTGATGTCTTACACTTTGTCTGGAGTAGTGTGCAATGACACGTGTCCACCACAAGAATCACACAGATAAGTTCCATTGTCCTGAAAAATCATCCATGCCCCATCTGTTTATTTACCCTTATGCTGGGTGGTTTTATGTCAACTTGACATAGCCTAGAGTCATGAGAGAGGAGGGGACCTCCATTGAGAAATTGCCTCCATAAGATCAGGATATAGGCAAGCTTATAGGGCATTTTTATTTTTTTTTAGTGATTAGTGGGGTGGGGCACACCCATTGTGGGTGGAGCCACACCTGGGCTGGTAGTCCTAGGTTCTAAAAGACAGCAGGCCGAGCAAGTTAGTAAGCATCACTCCTCTCTGGCCTCTACATCAGCTCCTGCCTCCAGGTTCCTGCCCTGTTGAGTTCCTGTCCTGACTTCCCTTGATGATGAGCTGTAGTGTGGAAGTTTAAACCAAATAAACCCTTTCCTTCCCAAGCTGCTTTGGTCATGGTGTTTATCATAGCAACAGTCACCCTGACTAGGACACTCCAACCCCAGGCCTTTGCTGACCCATTTAGCATCTCTAGCTTCTGTCTTTTCCAGAATGCCACATACCTGGCACCATTTCATACTTATCTTTCAGCTTGGCTTCTTTCTTTACTAACATACATTGAGGATTCCTGGATGTCTTTTCATGGTTAGGTTACACATTTCTGTTTACTGCTGAATACTGTCCCATGGTCTGGACATACCTCAGGCCTATTCACCCGCTGAAGGATGTCTTTGCCGCTTTTGAGTTTCAGCAATTATGAATACAATTGTTATGCAGTTCTGTATGAAGGTTTTTGTGTACACACAAATTTTCAAACTCTTTGAATAGTTACTAAGGGCTATGATTGTTAAGTCATATACTAAGAGAGTTTGGTTTTATAAGAAATCACTAAATGATCTTTCACAGAGTCTGGCATCTTCCATTTGCCAACACTGAGTGAGGGCTCTTGCTTCTCCATGCCCTGCTGTGTCAAAGTGTCCAGATGTTGGGTGTATTTAGAAGTGAGTGGTGGCAGCCTTCAGCTTTGGTTATGTGTTTTGGTTATATGTCCTGTGCTTAACTTTATTGCATATGAGCTGTGGCAGCAAACCCAGGCCAGCCAGGCCACCCATCCTCTCCCCCTGTTCCTGGCTCCCCCATTTCTGTTGCTGGGCTTCATGCCCTGCAGATACTAATACCAGTGTATTAGTGACATCCTTAGCGTTTTCACCAGGGATTTCTCCACATCGTCCCATCTGCTGTGTTTAAGAGCATGGCCTTGTAAAAGGAAAGTCAGTGGGCTCCTTCTCATGTGTTCTGGCTTCTGAAGACGAGGACACCATGTTTGTGGCAGCCAGTTTTATTATTATCTAATCTGTAAGCATGATTTCTAATCTGCCACGTGCCCTCTTTACAAGACACCACTTAGACATGCACATGAATTCTTGCTTAGATATTTCTCTTTAACTTACAAAAGTTTATGTTTTCATGATTTTTTGGGTTAGTGAGTTCTGGGCTGCTGGTTGGTCTTTAGAGCTGTGTGGATCTAGAAGCCACTGGAGGCATTCTGGAGACCATATAGAACACTGGAATTCCCTATTGCACCTCACCAATACTATCTGTTCCCTTGGCCAGCCCAACTCTAGCCCACCAAGCCTTTATCAAGGCTATGTCCACAACTTTGTCCCTGCCCTTCCTCACCTGATTTCCCACAATCTCTGCCTCACTCATCTTCTTAAATCTGGGCCCTGTCATAGTACTCTCCAGGGCATGCTCCTATTCATCTGAATTCTCCTGCTAAAGCCTGGCATTTAGATAAACACAGCCATCACTTATTTTAGTGCTAACCAGTAGGCTGCTAGACCACCACAGCTCTTCTGCTCTACCCTGCTGTGGGACTCCAGCCCCCTTTCTCCCCTGGTCCTGCCTCTGTAAGTCAGCTTGCTGGTCCCTAGCTTCTGGCTTTGCCGCAGGCCTGGCTCATGCATGTCACATGAAGAGGCTCATGTTTTGTGCCTCTGTTTAGCATGCCTCTGTTCAGTGCTGCTCCCGTACTTTTAAATTTCCATATTAATGGGGTTTTAATCCCTCCAAGGGATGTTTATTCTTAGCCATTTAGATATTGAGTGTGCTGACTTTTCTGTACCTTGTACATTTCACCAGTTCAGTGCCAGCTCTGGGGGATGTGAGGCTGCTGTGTCTCCACATGGCAGGATAAGTGCCCTGCTCTTGCTGTGCTGTGATTCTTCTTGTCTGAGATCACATATTCCTTGAGGTCGTGTGTCTGTCCCAGGCTGCTGTCAAGGGGAGACAGTCTCATCTGCACTGTGAGCCACTCTGGTGTACACTGGTGCCACACAGTGCTCCCTTCTGCCAGATCTGGTGACACAGAGGATTCCTGGTTCCTTTCAGATAATGTGGTTTGCATATTCTGGTTTTAAAATATTTTTCCAAGGTTTCAATTCTACATCCTACTGTTCATTGCTAACCATAGTTTCTCTCCTCTCCCCTCCTCTCCTCCTTCTCCCCTCCCCTCCTCCTCTCCTGTCCCCTCCCTTCCCTTCATGTCTTCTCCTCCCCTCCCCCTTCCTCTCTCCCTCCTCCCCTGCTCTCCCCTCTTCTTTTTTTCCCTGCTAACTAGAAGCTCCCCCAACTTCTTTGCAGTTTCAGGTATGTGTGGTCAAGAAAATAAAATTTCTTTGTAGAATTGCAGCTATGGGTTCTACCAGATAGTGATTTCCTCAAAATCATGAAGTCATTTAAACACCATTTATTCATCATAAGAAAGGAATAAAAAAATACAGGGGCTATGGTGGGGGAGACTGTTAACTAACTCCTAATGGTGATGGTGTCACAGTTATCAAAGTGTTGATATGCGTACCATATATGTGTGTATTTATATATATATCACATATAATGTGCACATAATTTTTACTTGTCAGCTTTGTCATAATAAAACTAGAGGGAAGTGTTTGGATGCCAGTATCAGCTTTTCTATCTGATCCTAGACAGGAGTCCTTGGTCTTAAATGTGCTGGGCACTGGCTTTCTTCCTGTGAAATGGTTTGTCTTCTGGCCTATTTGCCTTCCATTTCAGTTTCTTTGGTAATTTGCTTTTATATATATTTAGTGGTAACTGTTCAATGAGTGTACTCTTGTTGGATACAGATACTTTAAAAAAATATGTTTCTTTTTTTTCAATTTTTAAATTTTTTTTATTTCGTTTTACATTCCAATCACAGTTCTCCCTCCCACCCCTCTTCCTATGCCCCCACCTCCTTCTACCTCTCCTCACCTACCCCCTAGCCCTTCCCCCTACTCCTCCTCATGGGTAAGGGCTCCCATGAGGGGTCGACATAGTCTGGCACATTAGGTTGGGGTGGGGCTAGGCCCCTCTCCCATGTGGTAAGACTGAGCATGCCATCCCACCATGGGGAGTCGACTCTAACAAGCTAGCTCCTGTACCAGGAGAATATCCTGGTCCTACTGTCGCTGAGCTTTAAATTTGGCCAAGTCTTATTACAGATTTTAAAGAAAGAAAATAAAAGTAAAATATCAAGCAAGCAGGATCATCTGGCTGCTGCTGTAGGCATGTGCTAGGATGGTGGCCAGGGCCGGCATGATTTAACCCTAGGGCAGCTTACATAAACTGTACTGTAATACTTGGTACAACAGGTAGGAGTTGTGGCTCAGTGCACATTGTTTTTGCTGCATAATGATTGATCCTGATGAATCTGAGTGAAGCTGCTTCTCTGTGAGGGACCTGGAGGTTGCCGACCTCCTGGGATTAATTAGTTTTCTGTTTCCCTCAAGCATGGCTGCTTTAGTAGGACCATTGTGGATGCTACTCAGTGAATATGCTTGTCTATCCTGCAGACTCACACATCCATACAGATTTTCTTTAATTTGTGAGCTCATTATTTACTCAAGAGTCCTGGAACACAGAACTACTTTGACATTTAGCCATCTTTCCTCAAATATTTTTATGACAGACATTAAATACAGAGATGCATTCCCAGGGCAGAATTCAATAAATACATAGTTAATAACAAGCAGTTTCCCACAGGCTGCTGCTGTCATTACCCAGCATTTGGGAGCTGGGGAAGGACAGAGTTGGCCACCATCCCCATAAGCCTGACCTCATTAACAGATTTAACAGGGTTCTCCCAGGGTACCAGACATTATGATCAGTGAGGGACCCTAGTTGAGACTCTGCCTGAAGAGGAGTCGGGCTCAGCTGTTGCAGTGTGTCTAGGAGGGTTTGGCTCTTAATTCCCCCATGTCGGGAACAGAAGGAAAATGGTATTTCTGAGTTTCCCTGCATCTCAGTGAACTAAGATGCAGCTTTAAGTGAACATGCAGGTTCTTTAGAGGGCGATGCTCTGCAGAGCAGGTCTGGGAATAGGGCTAAAAGACCTTGCTTCTGGCTTCTTCTTGGAAGAGCATATGCTTTTCCAGCTGCTGCCTGAAAGTATAGCTTCTATATGCCAGCATCAGGATGCTTATAGGGCAGGAAAACCATGGACCTTCAGCAGCATTAGTAGAACTGAATATTTATCCCACAGCTCCCAATGTCTGCTGGGAAGAGTTGTGCACACACCCAGTTTCTACAGTTGGTTCCTTAAGATGCCCCCTGACCACAGAGCTTTGGAAACTCCAGGATGTCTAGGCCACAGAGCTATGAAGTAGGCTCTGAACAAAGAATAATTCTAGTAGCTGTGTTGCCTGGGCTCAGTGGGAGTGTAGGTAAAAGTGTGGTCATTTCCCATAGACTCTCCCCATGATTTAGAGGGAAATATGCTCCACCTCTTAGCTTCCCCATGAGGATAGAAAGTATTAGAACACATATTCAACTTTTAAAGATCTTGTTGGGGCATTAATAGGATGTGGTCTTTCCTAATTTTGTAGATGACACTAAAAATAAAGATGTTGGTTTGGACAGGAAACTCTCTGACTGGGCTGATTTGGTGAGGCATGTTTGCTTCACAAGGGCAATGAGGCAGGACTGGGAGGGTAGACTGTCTTTTTAAAACCAATCCAATCCCAGTTCCCCTCCCTTCTTTCCTCCCACTCCCCTCACCCCCCCATAACTTCCATCTGCTCCTTGAAGAAGGTAAGGCCTCTCCTAGGAAGTCTACTAAGTTTGTCCCATCATCTCCTTGAGGCAGGACCAAGGCACCTCCCTAACCCCCACACTCCTGTGTCTAGGCTGGGCGATGTATCTCTCCATATAGAATGGGTTCCACTAAGTCAGTTTGTGCATTAGAGTTAGAGAGTTAGATCTTGGACCTACTGCCAGTGGCTTCATATATTGTCCCAGTCATAACACTGTCCCTATATTAAAGGAGTCTAGTTTAGTCTTATTCAGGTTCCCCATTTGTTAGACCTGAGTCAGTGATCTCTCACTATCTTAGGTCAGCTGATTCTGTGGGTTTCCATCATGGTCTTGACTCCTCCCTCACTTTGATTGTACTCCAGGAGCTTGTTCCAATGGTTACTTGTAGATTTCCGCACCTGCTTCTATCTGTTTCTGGAAGAGGGTTCTATCTTATCTGGGGTTGTGGATTATAGGTTGTGTATCTTTTGCTTTATGTGTGGTATCCACTTATGAGTGAGTACATACTATATTTGTCTTCTGATGTGTAGCAATCAGCATGGAAAGTCAAGATCACATCTCAAGAAAAAGAACAACACAATCATTTAGAAACCCCAATGGAATGGAAATAAATGTTGGACCTCTACTCATACTTAACATTTAAAATATCACTCTCTAAAACTATTTATCTGAGTTTAGGATAGTAAAGGATACACAAAGTGAGGTTAGATGGAGAAAGATAGAAAATATAAATAACACCAAGAATCAATCATTGGCCTAGAAATGCAATAGCACAATTCAAAATTCAACAGAAACTTTCAATTGAAAACTGAAAGTAGAGAAAAGGGGATGGGGCAATCTTTGAGGGAAGAAAAGACAAAAATCCAAGTGTGTGTGTGTGTGTGTGTGTGTGTGTGTGTGTGTGAGAGAGAGAGGGGGGGGCAGGGAGAGAGAGGGGAGTGAGAGGTAGAGAAGGAGAGAGAACAAGGTTTTAGGGATCTGTAGGACACCATTAAGCTGGAAATTTATAGTTACTGGAATTCCAGAATGAGAAGAAATAAGCAGGAGACGTTTTAAAAATCATGAATAGATATTTCCCAAACTAAGGAAGGAGCTAGAAGCACTGATCCAGGAGGCTGGAATGGCACTCAATAAGATAAATTCAAGGACACTGCCATCCAGACACACATAGTCAAACTGCCAGAAGCTAAAAACAAGGAGAAAAAAAAAAACCAAAAAAAACTAAAAGCGGCCAGATAGACTTGTTAAAGAGATACTTTTGAATTTTATTTTATTTTTTTCAAAATTAAAATATAATTACCTCATTTCCTCCTTCTCTTTCCTGCCTCCTACTCTTCCCATGATTCTCCTATTTTTCATATCCATGACCTCCTTTTCATTAATTAATCTGTCTCTCTTTCTCTCTCTGTTCAGACCATGTATTGCTACCTATATGCATGTGATCTCAGGGCTGACCATTTGATATTAGATAACCAATTAGGGAACTCTCACCCTCATCATTCTTTAGTTGCCTGTAGTAATTTGTCTTGGGTAGGAGAACAATGAGACTTCCCCTTTCCATGTTAGCATGTGTATTGGTGCAATCATGTTTACAAAATCTATAAAGATTTTATTAATTCTTTGAGAATTTTATGTAAACTATTGACTCTCACCACTTATCCCAACTCCTCCCAGATCCACTCCCTCCTTCTCTTCCCCTTCTTCGTGTCCTCTTTAGAAGAAACTTTCTCCCAACTGATGACCTGGCCTTTCCCCCCCACCCACACTTCCTCGATGGTTCCTAAACAGTGGGTGAAGGGATTATGTTGCAAATGTATTAATTGGGGCATGTGCACCCTATGCTCAGTTGTTCTCTGCATTTTGACCAGGGTGGCTTTCTATAATGTTCTCTGTTGCAGAAGAGTCTTTGATAAGGGGTAAGGGCCACACTTAACTGAGGACATAGGGATAGGTTTTTGGGATGTAGTTAAAGATGATACTGATTTAGGAAAGTGGTGCTGGATTCCCTTATGCTGGAGACGTAGGAGGTTGTGGGTGCTGTGAACTCAATTCAGGTGGTTCTCCAACAGCAGGAAGCTCTTACATACTGAGCCATTTGTGCCATCTCTCCAGCCCTTCAACAGGCCTGCTTATCTCATTTTTAATGCATTTGGAATTTCCAATAAAAATATTCACAGATGAGCTCTGGGAGTGATAGGGTATTATTTCCATGTCATCTATGACATTGCCTTTGAAATTCCATTGAACTGGCCATCTATTTGTGCCAAGTGTTCAAGATTTCAATCTAATACATGTTTATCCATTATTTGAGGACACTGGGTTAAACAAATGTGTCATTTGCTAAAATCACAGGGTGTCTGGCACCCAGGAACCAGCTGCCAGTCTGGAAATTCATTTATTAGTACTTCCTGGCATGGAGACACATTTCTGCCTCTGCCTCCTTGGGATGCAGCCTGGAGAACGAATCATCTGCCATCTGCAGCCATGGCAAAATTTCTTCATTGTGGCATCACACCTTCTTCTGAACCCCTGTTCCTTTATCACTAAACCTGTTGACACCCAACCAGCAAGACTGATTTATTTACTGAAAGAGAAAACATAATGCTCGAGAAAAGTAAGCTCTCAAATCACAGAAGGGAACTGAGCACCTATGTTAAAAATTCACCTGACCCTGCCCATGGGCTGTGGAGTGGGGCTTCGGTTTTATTTTAGATGCAGCAGCTTTGAGATCCTGTGTTGCTTGGCTCAGGGCCATGATTTCTTGGCTCACAGGAGTTCAGCTTCTTCGTCATATACAGCTAGTGCTGTTTCTGGAACAAGCCTCATGACATGCCTCTGTGTGCTTGAGTGACCTTCTTGTTCCATGCCACACTGGGAGATGATGTCGACCCGAGAGGCTTACTGCATTCAGGTTTCACAGGGCTCCCGACCCTGACCTTTCTTCCTTGAAGCCTAGGGTACAAGGGGAATGAGCCTGTGCCTGTAGCCACTTGGTTCAGCTGGTCTCCTAAGGGCAGATTGTCCTCCCACCCAAATGTTAGCATTCAAGCATCTGTACTGGCCTGTCTTTGGGGTTCTGAGAGGACACACATTCAGCTGCAGCCACTAAGAGCACCACCTGTGCACATTTCACTATGTTCCCTTTTAAAAGGGCCCTGACCATCTCCCACACTTCTCTCTTTCTCTCACTCTCTCTGTTCCCCCCTTCTCTCACCCTCCTCTTTCCTCTCCTTCCCCCTCTGTCCTTTCTCCTCTCTCCCATTGTTCCTGTCTCTGGAGGCTGGTCTTCCCCCTCTTTCCCCTTTTACGATCCCCTTCCCTAATAAAAAGGCCCTCTGCTTGAACCCTGCCACATGGCCGCTTTTCTTAATTTATAACACCAACCTCTCAGTGTGGAGTGTCCACATTTCTGCTCCCTTGCTCTCATGTAGGCACATGCTCTCTTGGACCTTACCGGGGACAGGAGTGATGGCCCCGAAAGCATCAATTCCTTGTATTATCTAGCTGCTTTCATGGCACCGTGTTAACACACCGAGGCACTCGATCATTTATTTATAGCAAAATGACCTTCCTGTTCCCATCTAAGTAGATGTAGGCACAGGCAAGGAGGATCTGCAATAGGATATATTCGATTTTTTTTCACTATGCTCAAGACACCTTAGAAACAACTTAAGGGAAGGAGGGTTAATTTTGTTCCCAGCAGCTCTAGCTCCTCATGGTGTGGAAGGTGTGAAGAATCAGCAGCTATGTCTTCATGGCCAGGAAGTAGAGTTGGTACATAGCTGAGCTAAGCTGTCTTTTCCTTACTCCCTGTTTATTCCATCCAAGCCCAGTCTAGAGGATGGTGTTGCTCACATCCGGATGAGCCCTCATACCGTAGTTACTCCTAGTGACACACAGAAGAGGGTCACTAATCTTCTAAATCCAGATGTGTTAGCAAGTGATGTGTTTGTCAGGTAAGAATGGATATGACTTTTATGGGAAAGAAAAGAATGATAGGAGGTTGGGCATGGGCCTGGATTTCAGGAAACACTGTTAAGTTTATAAAGAGGAAAATGTTCCCATCATACAACCAAGGGCTGGGTCTGTGACACAGAATGGGAATCTGAACTTGGTTTCATTTGTTATCAAGGCTACCATGGTGCTTTACCCAGCAAATGTGCTGGGGCCCTCAGGAAGGTTTCCCTGGCAACTGGCCTACCTGGCTCTCTCCACATCAGAAGGCTAATACCTCCTCAACATTTCTCATGGCTACTTTGATATCTTTTATTTTGGGGGAGATGACAGAAAAATATTTATGGGGGGATATTGCAAAGAGAGGATATTCTCAAATTCTTTTTCTATCTAGTTAGAACAGCTGTTTCTGGAACCACCTGCCCATTTTCCTTGTCTACACATCATCAAGGTCTCACTGGAGGGGAGGAAAAACAAGTTAGTAGGTTGCTGCTCTCATCTGCTGCTTTTATTTGCCTTAAAGTTTCAGATTCCTGTTCTGAGAGTGTACCTCACATTGGCCTCAAGTACGGTGTGTTTAATAGTGGAAACCATATAAGCCACAACCCTTGCATATCAGCCAAAGGTCCTTGAAATAAAGATTCTCAGCTTTTTTCCCTGGCTTAATGCATTCTTTGTGGGGCTGAGACAGCAAACACCAGTGTTTTATGAGATTACAAATAACACATTGGTAGAGTCAGCATGCAGCAGGTGTGAATTTGAAGTCCGTTGTGGCCCTGCTCCAGTTTTGACACATGGACCTCACCAGCTGTGAATGTCTAAACTCCAGCTTCATGATTAGTGGGGACTTTGTTTCATTTCCTGATGCTGAGCTCAGGCCCAGACATGTCCAGGGAACTGTGGCTTAGCATTAGTGGATTGACAGCCTCATCCAATTTTCCATACTCTTTGAGATCTTTTGTGTCAAAATCGGACATTGATCCCCTTTAAGAGGAATGAGATTCCATCTTACTGAAAATGTCACACATCTGAGAGATTATTCCTGGTCTAGTGTTGTCATGCCATACTTCAGAATGGGAAGACTTTGTTATTTTTAGAGCAGAGAGGGTCGTAGGGTGAAGAGGGGGTAATGGAAGATTGCTGTGCATGGGGTGTTTTGTGCCAGATCCCTGGCGGTGGCTAGGAGGGGTGAAGGGTGGGGCTGGTGCCATCAGTGGGCTGTTATGCAACATGAACAAATGGTCTCCACACACAGCAGGTGCTCGCCCTGTCAGCATACTCTCCTAATGACATTTGCAGTTGTGTTTCTTATGTAACTGGATATTCTATAAATACTTCTAAGTCCAGCAATGGTGTGTAGGAGCCAAAGTTAACCAGCACTTTGAGAGTACCAGGATGCCAAAGTTTTGTCTCAGCACTTTCAGACGGGGCATCAACTAAAGCCAGAAATCCCCTTCTTCTGAGTGTGTTTTAATGCTTATAAGAAGAAGCACAGTTTGCATCTTGGCTGGAAAAAGTTCTCTTAAATTATAATTAGAATGAAATCTTACTGGTGAAACTTGTGACAAAGTGTGTATAATGAATGAACCAGGAAGAGAAAGAGGGACAGGAGGGGCCTGGAGAGATGGCGCCCAGTTAAGAGTACTTGCTGCTCTGGAAGAAGATGGTGGTTCAGTTTGCAGCAGCCAAATCAGGAAGCTTGCAATGTTTGTAACTCCAGTTCCAGGGGATCCGATGCTCTTTCCTGGGCTACAAAAGCAGCTGCAAACACCTGGGATACATGCCCTTCTCAAATACAAAAAATAAATAAATTGAGGAGGAAATGAGTTTATGTTGTACAAATTTAAAAACATTTTTAAAAAATAAGTTCAAGCAGCTATGAATCAATGCCCCTGTCTCTAGATTATGAATATATTTTATTTAAAAAACCTGCTGTTCTTTAAAATACTCATGATTTAGATATATTAAATCATTGATGAATATGTTATTGACACTTGGCCATGAATATATCAGAAAGAATGTATTTTTTAAATATATTCTGTCTCCATCTTAGAACATTATGTTTCTGTCTTCCAAAGAAAAGTATTTAATATTCTGTAAGAGATCAGAAGTCAGGTTTTTCAGTCAATTTAATTTATTTATCTTGTTAAAGTTATACATGTTGATTAAATGGCATTAATGAATCTAACACTTGAGGGTCAAGAATTTGAGATGACCTCTTATCCAATACCCCAATGTAAGCATTTAACAACTACAGAAAAAAGTAATTACAATGAGCATGTTTGTAAAAAATTCTACACAAAGTAAACCAATAATAGTCCTTCCATACGTTAATGTGTTTCATGGCATTTTATTCATGAAGAGTGAAGACATGTTGCCCACAACATTATATTTACTTTGTAGTACTTGCTTTGCTAATTATGTAGTGCTTCTTTTTGTAGACTATGTATATTTATGATATTGAAATTAACAAGTGTTTACTTAAGAAGCAATGATGATTAAAATGAAGAAACTATGGCTCAGTTTTACTTCAGTTGCTTCTACCATCATATCTTCTTCAAGTGTCAGATTGGACAAGGAGTATAAAGCTATTTATATCTTCTGTCTATCTGTGTAGCTGGTCATCCATTCATCTATCATTTCTGTATCTATCTTACCCACCATTTCCCTTTATATCTCATCTTTGTCCTTTTATCATCCATTTATCTATCTATCATCTATCTATATTTATCTATCTAGCCATTTTATCTGTTTCTATGTATCTTTTATAGCATCTATTGATCTATCTACTTAGTTATCTATATCTGCCATCTGTGTATCTGTCTCATCTGTCATTCATCTATACATCTGTCTAATTCTATTTGTGATATATCCACTATCTTTTTTCCACCACTTCATCATTTGTCTCAGATAACTTTTTATTGCTGGGAAGACAGACCATGCCAAGGTAACTTATAGAAAGAGTTCACTAGGGATTTCAGAGGGTTAGTCCATGACCATCATGGCAGGGTGCATAGCAGCAAGCATGCCAGCATCTTGCTGGAGCAGTAGCTGAGAGCTTACAAGCTGAGATAACAACCACGAGGCAGAAGGAGAGAGAATTGAAATACGGCATGGGATTTTGAAATCTCAAAGCCCATTCCCAGTGCCACACTTCCTCCAACAAAGCCACATCTTGTAATTCATCCCAAACAGTCCAGCAACTGTGAACCAAGCATTCAGATATATGAACCTATGGAATTCATTCTCATTGAAGCCACCACACCACTTTTATTCTACCATTCTATTGCCGTGTGTCTGCATCTTCTATCATCAACTACAAAACCATTTGATGTATCTCATTTATTTAAAAAAACAGAAGGACATTAAAATAAAATGAGCACAGCACAATAGCATGGTCTCCAGGGATTTGGTAAAAGAAAAAAAAATGAAGAGTGAAAACCAAGAAAAGAATGAACACATAGAATAGAATGCCATGGTGAGATCCTATTCCATTATTAAAAACATAGAAGTACACTTATTTCTAAGCTCTGTAATGTTCAAAGACAATGAAGAGATTTGAACCAGTCTTATAGAAATGTGTGAGATCCCACGTGTGTGAAGGTCTGTGGAGTTTTAGGGAGGGATGTGAAGGAAGGGTCACTTCAGTCTCTACAGGTTTAGAGTATGTTCAATTAAATAAGAAACGACAAAACTACTGTGCTGTGATCACACAGAGTGCATTAAAAATGCCCCCAAAGCTGTACTGTACACATGTCAGCTTCAGAAACACGAAACAAGAATGTGAGATGACATTTTCCACAGCCTTCCAGACACATTGCTGGTGCTGCCAATTCTGTTAGCTCCTGTAGAGATATTTTATAAGTTCTTCTGTGTTCTTATGTGTAGTCTTTTGGGTTGGGTCAGGGAACCCAGGCTTAGTCCTGGGAAGTCAGGAAATCATCCACTGTGAAGACAGTGACTTCTGTGTAAACATGCACAGTACTTGTGCATGTAAACAAGGCTCCGTGGAGGGCTTAGCACCAGCGCCACACAGCGAAGAGGTTCCTCAGAGCACAGAGCTGAAGGGGCTTCGTGTCTCATGCAAAGAAAAGCACAGAGAAAGAAAAGAGGAGTTAACAGTAATGTGCACTCTGGAAGTGCCTGGGATGCATGTTGCCACCCTCACTCAGTTTGGGAGGTAATGGCTGAGGCTTTCCTGATAGCATGCTGGCAGACCTGAGGACTCAGACAATGATTGAGGAGAACCTGACTTTCATGGACACTACCCAGGACTTTTAAATTGTTCTTCCTCTGTCTGTTAGCTTGCTTTTTTGAAACAATGGGTGGGGCCAACCTGGAGTTTGCTATTTGTACTCGTGTGCAACTTTGCACATTTTGAGGGGAAGTACTGAAATGTAAAGTATAGATCCCCTTGAATGCATCTGTGTGTAATTTGCAGTCTTGCCCGACATGGAGGAACTGATCACCCTTGAGCATCAATCAACCTGAGTAGAAAGAGTAAGCATTTGTTGTCCATCCCCCTACTGCAGGGAACACACCCACCTGCTGAGGACAGAACAATGTCATCTCAGCCATGTAAAATTTACTAAAGCAGAATTACAGCTACAGTTATGGGGGGAGATTTGAGAAAGCACCCGGTGTCAGAGATATCTCAATTTATGGATAGGCAATCTTGGAATGAAGGTGTTGACAGATACATGAGGTGTAGGGGCTCATGGCAGCCAAAATGGCCAGTCCCCATGTTATATATTACATAGATTCCTAAGGGTAGGATGAGGTAGAAATCTAGAAACCACAGGGGGCTTTGAATTATTGTCTGATGGTAATCATGGCAGAAGCTGAATGGTAGGAGTATGATATGACTCACCAGGGGGACCTAGTGGTGGTGTGTGGGTATCTTAGAAACAAACTGTGGACACATAATACCTCAGGGTCACTGAACGTGGGAACAGCACCTAGTGATATTAATAATTCCCTAAGTATGAACACCTTGTCTTCTGCCCATCCAGGACAGGAGTGGCCCTGACCCTGATGATCACCTGGGTGGGAAAGTTTCTTATTCTGAAGAAAGGAGCCATTTTATGGTAGACCAGTAAGCTTATGATTTCAGACAAGATTACTTCACCAATATCTGGGGACAGTTTGCTTATGAAATGGCCATTAGCGAGAAATCGGTATTACGTGAGACTGGCTATAAGCATGAGATAGACCATGAGGGATGTGCTAGTCATCTGTCTCCATGCCATGAGGGGGATGTCAGACAGGAACAGGGCATGTTCTATTTTGGTTTGAAATTTCAGAAGTTTTCAGTCATTGAGACAGGCAAGGCTGGTAGAGCTTATGGTTGGTGCAAATGCCACCAGGCTCTTCATTTCATCTGGTTAGCAAGGAGAAGAGACTCAGACCAGGGTAGGTACATCTTGTGTCCTTTTTGTACCAGACAGCTTCCACCTCCAAGAAGCTCCACAGCCCCATAAAACATCACTGTCAGACAGAAAATGTCCCATTCAAACCATATGCATGTGTGGTGTTAGGACAATCACACATAGTTTAATACAACTGTGTAAACAGATGGAGGGATAAGAATGATACATTAGAAGAAATGGCCAGAGTACATTTAAAGTCAATTAAGCTGCACAACCAATTTGCAACTTTCTAAATGATATGTGATTTTTCTTTTTTTTCCCGCAACATGATATATTTTATTGATTTATTTGGGAGTTTCATATAATATACCGCATCTGGCTTTTTATGTAGTGTCTTGGGACAGAACTCATGTCCTTATATTTGTACCACAAGCACTTTGCTGACTGAGCTATTGCCCCAGCCTCGGCAAAATTAAGAGCTTTCTATAAACACTTAATTTGAACAGAGTAGTGGGGATAATCAGGTAATTTTTCACTAATTGAACTGAATGACTAGCAGAAGTTTATTAGTGAAAGCACTAGTGCTGTGGGTAGTAGAATGAATAACTTCTTAGAAAATTGCATGTGAGAGCCAATAGCTCCTCACAGTTTTTTTTCCAGCCTCTTTCTTTGAAAAACTTCACCTCAACAAATGTACAAATTACATTTAGTTGCCATTGGATTAGATGTAATGGTACACATCTGTAATCCAGTGATTAGGAAGTGTAGGAAGGGGGTTACAAATTCTAGGCCAGTTTGGGGGCATTTAGCAGGATTTTGTTTCAAACAAAACAAAACAAAAATCCCTCTGAAGTAGTCACTTCTGGGTATTTTACCATTTATAAGTAGACTTTCATTTGTGAATTTCTTGTGGTTCAAATTGTTTCTGTATCTGAAACTTATATTTTCAATATAATACTGTTTTGTCTTTATAAAGTTTGAAATTCCTAGAGCTGAAGAGATGGCTCAGTTGGTGTATTCACCATACAAAAATGAGGACTTGGGTTTCTTTTCCCAGAACCCATGTAAAATTCTTCACATGGTGGCATGTGCCTATAACCCTAGTACTAGGAGGCAGGGACAGGAGGGCCCCTGTGGCTTGCTGGCCAGCCAGACTTGCTGAATCCACAAGCTCCAAGTTTAGTAAGAGACTCTGCCTTAGAAAAATAGTGTGGAGAATTATTGAGAGGAACACATGATATTGAGCTCTGGCCTTTATACACACATTCATGAACATGTATGCATACATACAAATTTGGCATAGCTATTATAAGCTGTAGCATCTTGGGATGTTTGCTTAGTAACTCTTTACATTTTCTTACCTTATTATATGGGGCTGCAAAGAGGACCAGCAGAAAAGCCAGGACTGTTTTTCTTGGGGACATTTGGCATAGATATGATGACGAAGGTGATAATGATAATGGTGACAGTGATGTGAACAATGATGATAGTGCTGGTGATGTTCAGAGTCATAAAGATGTCATGGTAGTAATGATGATGACAGTGATGGCGTTTATCATCATCATCACTGGTAACAGTGATGATGGTAACAATGATGGTAATATTGATGGTGGTAACTGTGTTAGTGATGACGACAGTGGTGATACTGTTGAAGGTGGTGATGATGAAGGTGATATAGATGGTACTCTGTTGGTGGAGATGATAATGATAATGATGGTGATGATGGTAGTGGTGGTGATAATGATGGTAATGTTAGTGAAGATGATAGTGATGATAATTATGGTGATTAATAGTGAAGATGATGATCATAGTATGATGGTGCTTATGCTGAAGATGATGGTAGTGATGATGATAATGGTGATAGTGATATTAATAATGATGATGATGATGATGATAGTGATGTTAGTGATTGTTATGATAATAACAATAGTTTATTTCCCAAAAAAGATAATAAGGAAACAATGGTGCTTCCTTAGATTGCATCATGTATCTTCTTAAAATATGGGGATTATAGAGAGCAGAGTTTCATCCTCTAGAAGTAAAAGTGGAAGCTGTAGTAAAAGACCCTCTTAAAATGAGCTGAAGCCTTGGAAGTGTACTCATGGTGATGAGGCATGGCATGTACCATCTGTTAAGTGGAGCTGCCCACTAGGATTTTATCTAGCAACTTATTTCCTTTTATGAAACAATAAATACTTTATTATGAAAGACAGACAATGGCTGTGAATTCTAGCACATTAACAGAAGAAAACCATCAAGATTGCAAGCAATTAGTTTACTGTAGCATGCTCTATGCAGCTAACTTTTCTTAGGGGAGACAGCATTTTCAATCACACCATACTTAACCTTTTCTTATTCCATTTATCAAGCTGAGCTTTACAATGGATGGGCTTGTCTGGGTCTAACTTGCTTCCTCTTTTGGTCTCAAGGAGAGATTGTGTACATTTATTTCCCCAATAAGGGGCTTTTATTTCACCTCAATAAATAGTTACTGTTACTTTTGAATTTAAAGTACCTCCCTTTAGCCACAGGGACATCACAGGAATATTGTGTATTTTTCAGCCCACAGAGGCTATACTACCTATCTGGTCACTAAGCACTGCCCATCAAATGAGAATACAGGACAATTGGAGATTGTTTTCTGACTGTCTGTAGACTGAGGATGGTGTCTCCTAAACAGATTCTTCAAACTGATAGATAACAGTTTTGTAGCATGATACATGTTACTGTTTCCTCTAGAAACTCCAGGAGATCCAACCTCCTGCCCATCAGTATCTAAGGAGGGCACTCACAGTCCCAGGATTTTAATTTCCTCTCACTCTATTTCACTGCTCCGTAGGCCTCTGTGGAGAGGCCTCCTCTACAGCAGGAAGGAATAGAAAGTAGTGGTTGTGGTAGTGGGAGTTAATTCTTTCCCTCCTTAACCCTTTCTCACCTGTTTTGTTTTTTGTTTTATTCTGTTTAGTTTTCAACTGTACAGGAAATTGTCTTTGGTGCTTCAGCCTAAAGTTATTTTTCAGTGAGGGGGAATCTTCCTTTTCAGACAAGTCAGTACCTTGTGTAGGAGACAGACAGCCACTGGAAAGACATGAGGCTTCTGTGAGTCTTCCACTTGGCAACTTCCCTCCACTCAGGTTTTCCACTTCAGATATTTGTGCACTGTTGTGCAGTCAGAAGTCGCCGGTGTATCTCAGGGTCCCTACTGATTGGATCTGACATCTCCTAGGTTTTATCCCCTCCCACCCCCAACACCCAGTTTTATGAGTTTCTCAGCATTCAAAGAATCTGTAAGAACCTCTCCAAATAGCCAAGCAGAGATAGAGTTGCCCTGGATTGCAGGAGAAGGCACATTCAAACGAATTCAGTGACATGATTCTATTGTCTCCTCTTTCCTTTTGAAGACAATTAATATAGAGAGTTTAGTCTCTTATCAAGCTGCTTGTTTACTCATCTCTGCTGTGAATTATGGGGTTTTTGTATCAGACCACACACATCAAGTTCTGTCTTCACAAGCTATCTTCTGCAGTCTAGTGACTGATGCAAGTGGCTGGTTCTATGCTTCTCTTCAAGTTCATGGAGACTTTAAATGCTACTGGTGCATCTCTGCCAATTAATATGTTGAACTTTAAAAAAACAATGGAATGATTAAAATGCCATTAAAATGATCTATAAATCTCTCACTTTAAGAAAAGGCAGAACACATAGTATATTATCGTCACAATATAAGTGGGAATAATTAGTCTCACTCCAATTAAATCTTGAGTTATGTGTATATTGCATTCTGATATATTGTTATTTTTAGAAAGACAATAAAAGGCAGGAAGAGTGTTAGAGGAGAAATCCTCTCTCCAGAGCTACTCACTAAGAAAGGTTATGGGCTCCCAAAGGGTGGCTGTGTAACCAAATGAGAGGCCTGGGCCTTGACTGTTCCACTTGTGTTGTTGCTGCTCATAATAGAAACACATTTATACATCAGAGGGAAATTTCTTGAATTCCCAGGATGCCTTGGTCACATTCCACAGTGCTCCAGCAAGGGTCATATGTGTGACAAAGTGATCTTTGCACTTTGTCTCCACAGGACGTGGAATGTTTGTTACTGATAAAGATTGTGGGAGCACGTTGCTTGTTTCGTGTGTTCTTCAGGTGTGGATTAGAACCCATAATTCCAATGAATAGTGGGTACTCTAACCTGGGCAGGGTGAGCAGGGTGACTCCCGACAAATGAGCTGAGAGACTGGAGCTGAGGAGGCCAAGTTTGTTGGGACAACTCCTGTCTTTTGGTGTGATGGTCAGTCTTGGTTGTCGATATTGACTGCATTTGGAATTAACTAAGAAACAGCTGGGCACAGCTGGAAGGAATGCACTTGATCAGGTTATTTGAAGTGAGAAGACTCATGCTGGGTGTGAGCAGCATAGATAAAAGGGGGGTCTAGGGAAAAGGTGTTACTTTTTGCCTACTTGCTTTCACTCTGTGCTGGCAAATCCATCTACTCTGCTTGTGCCTTATTCAATTGTAGCTGCAGCCACTCTGTGGATATCAGAATATAGCTTCTTTGACATTCCAGACATTATCTTACAAGTCAATCTAATAAATCCCATTTAATGTATAGTTACTATATTGGGCCTGCTCCTCTAGAGAGTAATGCAGTGGGCGATTTGAACAGGGCACTTCCATTTCCTCAGTGGTAATATGAAGATCAATAACTGCTTCCAAAAGCACTGGTTATATTTTATTTCCTTTTAAAAAGTTAGCACAGAGTAATGGGTTTCATCGTGGCATTTTCATACATGGTTGTCATTATTTTTGGTTTACATTTGTCCCCCTCACCCAATACCTTCCTATGTGTCTCATTCACTTTGTTGGGTTCTTCTCCTTTCTCCAGATCCTTCCCCCTCTGCTTCATGCCACATGTTCCTTACCCTCTCTTACTCTCTCTCCCTGAACTGTTTAATGTTTTCCTCTCCACTTATGATGCCCCTTATAGTTTCATGGCAGTCCCTGCTATAATTGCACACACACACACACACACACACACACACACACACACACCGCGCGCGCACGCACGCACGCATGCACACACAGAGAGAGAGACAAACACACACATATAAACACACATATATAAAGACACATATATAAACACACACAGACACACATACAAACACACACATATAAACACACACACACACATAAACACACAGACATGCATACACACACACACACACACACACACACACACACACACACACTCACACACACACAGTGTATAATTTTAGGTTTAGATTCCCCACACAGGAGATCATATGCTGTCTCCATATGTTACCCATCTTTCTTGGTCTGGCTTCTTTTACTTTGCACAGTGTTTTCCAGATCTCACATCTTTTCTTAGAGATGGGAGTTTTGCTCAGCATGGAGGAAAAATGCCTTTAATACTCTGGGGCCATGCACTAGTTACTTGGTCCCTGATGAGCCCTCAGTTATCCCGGGGACACACTGGAATCATTCATCACCTCTGATTGGACCTATCCCCTTCTATCAGGAGCAGGGCAGCTTATTTTAGGCCATTCTAACACTGGGCACAGATAACTGTTGAATAGAGGGTCCTAGAGACACTTAAGGAGATCATAAAGGAAGCACCCACAAAAGCAAGGGGCCAAGGGTTGTGCAGGGTGAGGGCCTGAGTGGGCAGCATGGGAGCAGGTGTCCTCCATGAAAGACACCCTGGAGAGATGCCTGGGTAGGATCAAGTGAGGAGGCTGGGGACACAGCTGGTACCTGTCTGATCTGTATGTGCTGCCTGTCTTGGCACCTCTTATCTGGGTCATAGCAACCTGAATCAGCATTTGCCAATTATCACTCATAAACCCTTCTTGTAAAATGTTACCAGGTGCCTGGGGAATCCCAGTGAGTGACTTTTAAAAAGAAAGCGGTCCCCTCAGGGGACTGGGACAAAATGAAGGACCTGCAAATGTGTGCTCATCAATAAGCCTTTTCATGGTGCTGAGAAAGCGATGTGCTCCAGGAAGTGTAACCGAAAATGCAAAAGACAGACCCATAAAAGCTCAATTAATTTAATTAGAATGAAATAAAAGGTGCCAGGAGAGGACTCAGCACAAGGCCTGGCTTGTTGTAATCGCCCAAAATGCTTAAAATTTACCAAGAAATTGCTGTGCTATTATGTGGTTTGGGCTTTTTAAATCTGGTAATTCTTGATGTAAAGAATGACACAAAGACTTAATAATCATCACATTTGTTGGATTTCTGTAACTCATTATTTTAGCGAATATGTGTATATGTATATGCAAGTATGTGTGTGTGTACACACATAGAGTGAACATGTCTTATGTACACACACTCACTTGCATAGTGATGAGGCTAAAGCGATTATGTATGCAATCATCTACTTTTACCGTGTGTTTCTTGCACGGTCACACAGCCACCCTGAGGACTGGTGGTTGAAGGACATAGGGATAGTACAGAGCTCCTATGCTAACTGCTGTCTAAGTGCTAGGCTGAATTCTTTCCTGAATATTGGGACTGTAAGTACAGAATCAGCTATACACCTAAGTTAGTAAATGAGAAGGTCATTCACGAAACTGTCTATTTAGGGTTTCTATTGCTATGAAGAGATACCATGACCACAGCAACTCTTATAAAGGAAAGCATTTAATTGCGGTGGCTCACTTATAGTTCAGAGGTCCAGTCTATTATCATCAAGGCAGGGAACATGGTGGCATGCAGGCAGACGTGGAGCTGAGAATCCTACATCTTGATCTGCAGGCAACAGGAAGTGAACTGCTTCACTGGGCATAGCTTGAGCAAAGGAGACTTCCAAGCCCATCTTCACAGTGACACACCTCCTCCAACAAGGCCACACCTCACTCCCCATGGAACTTTCAGGAAGATGATTTAACCAGCCAAACTTTGTGCTATAAGGATTTTTTTTTAAAAAAAAATTCTGCTGGGTTTGATGGTGGATCAGCACTCCAGAGGCAGATGGATCTCCATAAGTTCACATCATCCTCATCTACATCTCAAAACAAATTGCCACTACTTCACCAGTTGGAGGTCTGAGATACTATTCTTACCAGGAAGGGATCCCAGGAGCTATGAGGTAAATTGTAGAAATGTGACAAAGGATCCCATGAACAAAATTAAAGGAAACCTATAGATATGGAAGGGCATACTTCCTGGTTTGATTTTACAAGTTTAAAGAAAAAGACAAATTGTGCACTAGGAAAGCAAAAAACGCAGACTATCACGTCAGAGAACCACAGCTCAGGTAATTCCCAAACACAGACATGGACAGTCAGAACCCAAAGGTGGGTAGGACAATTCCCACTGAACTGACAGTGAGATATCACTCACCACTTACCTAATGACACAGATGTTCAGCAGTGACCATTTCTAATTCATGTAGATAAGGATATTGGTGATACGGCACTCACATTTTTACCGGGAATAGCCTGTGTGTTTTGGTTTCCTTTCTGTTGCTGTGATAAACTACTGTGACAAGCAAAAACTAAGGCAGGGAAAGGGTTTATGTTAGCTATACTTCCAGGTTATGGTTTATTATGTCTGGAAGTCAAACTGGCTAACTTAAAACAGTTACTGATTATAGCCATAGTCAAGATCACAGAGAAATGAACACATGCATGCTTACAGCTCAGCTAAAACATGCTGTGTTTTTCCACTCCTAGGTAGGTCAGGACCCTCTGCCTAAAGGATAATGCCACTCACAGTGGAGTAGGTCTGTCTACATTACTCACATTTATTAATATAGTCTCTGAAGACATATCCACAGCCCAACCCAATGTAGACCATTTCTCAATGAGACTGACTCTCTTCCAAGGAGAAACTTGTATCAAGTTGACAAAGTCAACTATCACACCATGTTTTAGAATAACTAACTCAACAAGTTAAATATATGTGTATACTTCCACAAAGAAATCTACTTCTGAGTAGTACCCACAAGAGATGAGAACCCTAAGAGTCTACAAAAAGGGCATTTATGACAGCCATGGAGACAGAGCTTGCTCAGCAGTGTGTGGCCAAACACTTTCAGGGACTATGAAGACTTGAACTGTCTACTTGATCTCTGAAAATTTATATAGTGCTGGTAAGTGAAAGATATGGAGACAAATCTGGGGGGGAAAAGCTAGCTCACAGAGAAGTGTATGCAAGGACTTTGGAGATGGGCTTGTTGGTAATTGTATTAGTAACTGAGAAAATGCATGGTGGATCTCTTCAAACTTGCCATTTGGGTTTACTAGAGGAGCAGGTGTCTTCAGAATGACTGGCACAAGGAAATAGAACATTCAGTAACACTAATTCCTTAGCCTAACATGGCAGCTACGTGGGTGGGCACAGAAACGAAGAGAAAAATGAGACTGTCTACAACAATCTGTTAAGTGACAGATATTTACGCAAAGGCTATAATATGGATAGCATTTATTAAAAAGAAAAGAAATGGGCTTCACACACCTGGACTTTCAGTAAAGCACTGAATTTATACACCACGCTTGATGGCATAAAGGGTTAGTCATGACTTACCATCCAGCTGTGTCCCTCAGTCTTTCAGAGTGCAAACAAGCCAACAAAGGAGACAAAACCCAGAGAATTACTAATTTTGAACAGAAAATCCTCTTGTCAGACACATACGCATAAAGCAACTGGTGTGGAAACTCCAGGATCGATTATTTCATCTTGTATCTGTTGGCCATATGAGTCTTCCCATCACGAAGGTGCATGCATTTCTACACAGTTGCACTAAATCTACCTCTGTTGTGTCTCCTGCTTTGAGATTTATGCTTCTTTTTGGAGCACAGGGCTGAAGACATTCTATAGGGGAAATTGTGATTCACAGTTGGGGCAGGAGTTAGCCCCATAAATCATTTCTTGTGACTCCAGTGTCATGATTTTAGCCCAAAGTGAGCAACATCAAGTCTGTTACTTACAGAACTTCTCTTTAATCCTAACTAAGGAAAACTATAACCATAACTAGCTGTCTTCAACTCCTTCAAAGACCACAGAAGGATAATATATAAACTCTAGAAATGACAGAGACAACTCATTGCCTGGTCAGTCACCCGAAGTTCTTCTATAATATTCCATCTTCAGCCTATAGGCCATAGTGTATCTCCAGACTCCTCAACAAAGCAGGAAACTTTAAACTCTCCACTTGTATTGGCAGTTTGTCAGTCATTTTTCTCTGTGTCCTGCAGAATGTCTGCTTCTTCCATGAAGCAGGAATCCTGTAGCAATGTCCATCTTGAATCAGCAGTCACCTTTTTGTGGGTCCTGCACGTCCAGTTTATTCAGCATATTGTCAGTCTAGAAGAGCAGTACCTTGTCCAAATGGCCAGTCTTGCCATATTAGAAGCAAACTCCATGATGTGTTTCTTTGATGTCCATCTTTCTTTCTGATGCACGTGGTGTTATCAGGAGCAGTTGTGCCTCACTGTCAAGAAAAACCCTAAACCATTTTAAATGCCATATTCTGTAGGTCTTTGAAAGGTTTGAAGAATGCCTATTCATCTCAAATACATCTCTGTATATCTAGAAATCCTAACTAACTTAACTCTAAATTTTAATTATCATAGGTAACTCTCTATAATCTATACTAAATTATACATTACATTTTTCAATGAGCTATATAAACACAATACCTAAACAAGAGGAGAAAAATACATATCACAAAATTGACCTTAAATTTGTATCAATAAATGAAAATCCATTTCAAAGCAAAGTACTCATATCTATACTATAATTCCCTTTTTACCTTTAAAAAGATTGGTTGTGGTCATTAACCATTTATAACCAAGCCCACTTGAATAAAAACAAACATTTATAAACAATATTTGGGAATTTGGGCGTCGTTCTTTCCAAACTACTTCCTGCTGCTAGGGGGCGCTGTCATGGGGATCCTAAGAAGACACAGAAATCTTGGCTGTAATGGTCTGTAAAGCTGCAATGTCCCATTGACGTTGCTTTGGGGGTCTTGCTTGATCAAACCATATTAGTCTGGAAGGATTCCACAGCTTTTCATTTTCTGTGGAAACAAAAATAGAAATCCTTTTCTCCAGTAACTTGTCCTTTGGCTTAAATTTTGGAGTCAAAGCATTTTTAAAATATATAAATTGAATTTCTTTTATCAGTTGTTGTTATTTTCTCAGCAGTCAAAAATTTAAAGACAACAGAATCGCGCATAGTATCCAAAATTTCTCTGTGCTTAACATCTTTATATGGCTTTTTTATTACTCTATTTCTTCTACTTCTATTTTTACATATTTTGAGACAGGGTTTCTCTGTGTAACTTTTATCTGTCCTGAAATTTACTGCATACCAGGTTTCCTTTGAAATCACAGAGATCTGTTTGTCTCTGCCTCCCGAGTGCTGGGATTAATGGCGTGCGCCACCGCACCCAGCCTTCCTTTTTTCTTTTTTAAACCATTGTATCCTGTTTCTTTTTCTCTCCCAAGCCAAGGTATTTTTTTTAAAACACAGTGTAAACCTTCATTGCAGCTCCTGTACACACCAATGAATTGTTAGCAGAGCAGAGCTCTTTAAAAGCAATGCTTTTTTTTTTTTTGCCGCTTATGCAAATTTTGGAAACTTCCATTAAAGGTGCAGAGCTCTGTCTACAGCAAAACAAATCCAACTGAGAAAATGCTGCTACCAAGAAGTCTTGCTAGTCTTTGTCCCTTTGTTTCTAAAACATTTCTTAAGCTTTTATTAGTTTTAAGTGAAAGTTCTTATAGCCACATTGGGCGCCATCTGTAGTATGCATGTTTTCTGCCTGCCTGCCCACTGCTGCGCCAGGCCCCAATAACACTCAGAGACTCTGTATTTGATACAATCCTGTTGGCCAGTTACTAATATTGTTTATGGGCTAGCTCTGTCTTAATGATTAACCCATTTCTACTTATCTAAGTATTTCCACGTGGCTCATCTTACCGGAGAGCGGTGGCCCAACAGTGTTTTATTAATTAACCAGTATGAGAAATATATTTACAGAATAACATCTCCCATCAGAACTCATCTGGTTTGGGCATCAAGGGCTTTTATCTGCTGAACTATATCTCACAGTTCCACCTTTTTCATTTTGTATGTTTTCTAATTTATGAACTTCTGACTTTATTGTTATAGATTTACTATTATTTTCATTTTTGTTCTCTATTATTGATGGCTTAGTGCATTTGCAGTTTTTTCATAATGAGAAATAGAGTATTTTAAACTGGTAATATTCACATAATAATAGCTTTGTCCTCTCTCTCTCTCTCTCTCTCTCTCTCTCTCTCTCTCTCTTTATATAAAGGTGAGTTGGGCCATAAGTCAGTCTTGGTTATAGTTCCTCAAGTGCTGTCTATGGTATTTCTCACTGTCCTGGACCTCTTAGAATTGTCTAAACTGACTGACCATCAGGCCCCAAGGGTCGTCTATCAATAATTTCCTGGCTCTGGGATCACATTTGTTTGATCAAACTCATGACCTTATGCTTGCATATCAAGGACTTTGTAAGCCTAGGCAGCCCCCCCTAGCCCCCAAACTGCATGTTGGAGGGGTTGTTACTGCTTTGAAAGAACACACACACCAGACTGAGGAGTGTATGGCTTCTTGGGAAGTAACAAGTGCAGGTTTGGTGTGGAGCCCAGTAGTGTACTAAGACAAAAATGATTAAAATGATTTCCCCATGATAGCAATTTCAGCCCCAGTACCAGAAGCTGATGTCTTACCCACATATGATTATTTAATTTTCAGAAAGCTCTTCATGGTGGTCTGGAGTGCACAGGTATTATCAGGTATCCTGAATAAATATTAGCAGTTAATGAAAAGAGAGAGCAGTATACAGGGCACACACATTCAGAGGTCTCTGTCTACTAGAGGAAACTAAATAATCATATCCACACTGGACTGGCATCTTGGGCCCATTTGGCAGTGGCACTACTGACCTCAGTGTCCCTTGATCTTCCCTGTTCCCTAGGGGTTTTGCTATAGTGCAGGTCAAGTGTGCAGCAAATCATCTGATTGTTGGGTGACGGGCTCTAGCATCGTGCATGATGCTGGTAGGACCATTTAGATCATCACTAAAATAAAAATGGATCCAGATGATGATCCATCAGGGAAGCACATGTGGAGGCAAGTCTGTTACTTCTGACCCAGAGCACAGGAAGCTCAGGAGAGAACTTCAAGCCCTGTTTGGATAGTCCCTAGTGAATGGTGACATGCTCTTGGGGAGAAGATGGCTACCCTGCTTCTGGGACCAGAGACAAGCCTTCATACTTCTCAACAGCAGTCAGTATATTAGTGAGGGCTCTGTATAGTAAAAGCACTCACAGAATGACTCTCTCTAGATATAGAAATGGGATTATTAGAAGGACCTACTGGTTGTGGTCTAGCTGATCCAACAATGGCTGTCTGTGAGTGGAAATTACAAGATGTTCAGTCCACATGGCTGTATGACTCAGCTGGTCTTCAGTATATGCTAGAATCCCAAAGAAGTAGGCCCTAATGCCAGGGAAGGAATGAATTTGATAGCAAGGTGAGGGCAAGCATGCAATGAGCAAAAGCTTCCTTCTTCCATGTCCTTATATACTATATAGTAGAAGGCTATAAAATATATAGGCTTCTAGCAAAAGGTATGGCCTGGATTAAAGTGTTGTCTTTTCACCTCAAAATCCAAATTAAAAGTGTGTGTCTTCATGGCTCAAGATTGGATCAAAGGAGTGTGTATTTCCACCTCAACCTCAAGATATGGATTAAAGGCATGTGTCCCTCTAACTCAAAGATCCAGATTCGAAGTTGATCTAACTACTTCAAATTAAGCAAAACCCCTTCGTAGTTGTGCCCTCCAATTTTGGAATTTAGTTCATTCTAGATGCTGCCAAACTGACATCACAGTCAGTTGGCTAACAAAAATGTGATGTTAGCTCACAGGCTCTGGCTAAGAGCAGGTTGCCCTGAGCAGGTCCTAGCATCCCATCTTGTTGCCCTTCCCTCACTCATGCTCTAACATTCATGGCTGGAGGGGCACATGCTGATTCGTAAAGACACGTGTGGACAGGATACTCCTAAGGGTTAGGGCTGAACTAATTAACTGTGACTCAGGTGCTAGGACAGGAGATTAAGACCACATGGAGCTGACAAACAAAAATGCATTCAATAATACCAGGACGGCAATGAGAACCACTGAACCTGGCTGTGCAGGTTTTCAAAACTTCATTAATATCTGGGCAGTGATTTGATAATAATGGAGCAGGCAAGGAAGGTCTTCACCCTCCCCTCATTGAAAACTAATGAGGCTGCCTTGACTTGGGTCCCTCTGGAGTCACAAAGGAACTTTAATTTTTCATCTAGCACTAGATATTGTGACTCTATAATTAATAAATACCAACCTTATTATCTAGTCTGGCTTGAAGTACTGAAATTCCCCTGTTGCTGAGAAAATATGTTCCTGTTTTGTTTCTGCCTAGTGCTCCACTCTGTTATGGAAGAGCACATGGGTATCACATCCCAGCTCACACTTCTCTTCCCATCTCTAATATGTTCGGGGATCTTATGAAAGCAACCCATTTGCATCCATCCACTCTTGGGTATCAATGGCTGGTCTCAGCTTCACAGTCCTAACACTGACTCCAGTTCCCAAGAGGCATTTGGACACAGAAGGCAAGACAGGGAGGAACAGGCACAGAGCGGGCTTCTTGAAGATAGACGGTTACTATCTGGGTGTGAATGGTGGCTGCTCGACTGTGCCTACTTGGCCATAGTTCGTGAGCTGTGTGTGTCTCACATCCTCACTCTCCATGCATGTTTACTTGCTTAGAACACAGTATTCATGGGCTGAGGTCATGGTAAGATGAGCAGGAGCTACAAAGCTGCTTGTAGACCCCTTGTCCTTACTGACAAGTGCATCATTTTCAGCATTCCCATGAGCAACCTGTCACAACGGATGGACCCAGTTTAATATTCCAAGCCCATGGTTTGCATTCAGCTTCCTCTTGCTAGGGTTTAGACAGATGGACAATGACTTGTAGCTACAACTGTAGTATTTTATAGAGAGCCTTTGCTCTCTCTCCATTTTGAGAAAATTGTTAATCATGTAAATTTGTGAGTCTGACAAGGGCATGAAAGTTTGACTAAGGAAAGAGAACTAGATTTTTGTCATTAATTTTATAATACCAAGATATATTCAGGCTTTCCTGTTCAGAGTCAGATTAATGCCTCCCTAAGGAGGTTCCCTTCTTGGTGGGCCATGGATTTCTTAATTCAGTGTCAGCTGTGGGATCACAGTAGGGAAGAGGCTGAGCCCAGAACACCCTTCAGAAGCATCCTCTGTTGCCATGGAAATGCTTCTTGAGCATCCTCTGTTACCATGGACACCCTCTTGTGCATCCTGTTTCCTTAAGGAGAAGGTGGGAAGAATGACTCAAGCTGATTTTCAGTTAAAGCCCAGATGGTGGGAGAGCTTTGTGATCCTGTTCAGGCACTTAGACCATCAAAGGACACCTGGATTTCCCAGGGAAATGGATTTTTCCACAGTTGGTGTCCATGCCATCCCTTCTAGTGGTAAAGCCTATTTGCAGGAGCAGTGCCTGAAGCATTAACTCTCAAAGAGCATTATGACAAACTTGCCCCATGGTGGAGGATAATTCAGCTCATCCATTAAGCATACAGATAATTTAAACATTATTGCTACTAAATTCCACTGAAAAACATTCTAAGAGCACTGAGGTAAAACGGCTGGGGTTTTGTTTGGCTCTCTGGGCAAGGCAAGCTGATCTGCAGTCAAGAAAACAGTGTCCTTTGTCACCTGGTGAACACAGTACCCCTCCAGGAGTTAGGCTGTGTAGCAGATGTGGCATGGGCACTGTGAAAGGATATCCTGTTGGTCTGACACCCACTTTCTCCTTCTCTGTTCCTCTCCCTCTCCTCTCCCACTTCTTCCTTCTCTCCTTTTTCTCCTCTCTTCTCCTCCCCTCTTTTCTATCCCTCTTCCCCCTCCTCTCCTCTTCTTTCTCTCCCCACCCCTCTCTGACCTTATAGGGGAAGGACCCAGCAGCTCAGCCCTGAAGTAGCTGGGGAAACTGAGCAGGAGGGACACCTCAGCAGGGGAGCAGTGGCATGTTTCCCCTGGGGTAATTCACAGCTCACAATGACTCTGTACCTTTACTGGGTTGTTATCTGGTGCTGGCATTAACTAGGATCATCAGAGAAACTAAGTTACGGGAAGAAACTGTTCATAGTGCTCATAAAAGGCTCTTTGCTGTGAGGGGATGTCACTACACTGCACCTTACACTAACACCAGACTTTCCCAAGCCTGATCTAATCTTTTTTCTACCCAGTCCATGTACACAGTACATGGGTTGTAAAGAGAAGCTCTGTTCTCTTATGTTCGCTCGGTACCTTTTTAGTCCCGAGAGTGCTGAGTGTGTGAAGAGTCCTCCACAGCATTAGCAATATGCCATCGCTCTGGGCACGGTGGTGGTAGCTGTGATGGTGGTGGTGGTGGTGGTGGTGGTGGTGGTGGTGGTTCTGCTTCACCCAAATGCACCTCAAAATGGTGAGGCCAGAGCAATGCTTTCTGGCTGTATCCAGGAAGTCTTCAGATTAAGGTGCAGCCCTGTGGGGAAGGAGACTCAATTTGCTTTCCCTTTGAGAGTCATCTTAGCTAAAGTGACACTGAGAATCCTCATCGGCTGTGGTTTGCTGGGTGGCGCTATTCCTTGTAGCATGTATATACTTGGGGATGGAGGGATCCAGTATATCTGGTCAGTTTTAGGAACTTCCTTTGAGTTTCTAATTCCTGAGCTGAAGAGCTTGCTTACAGGATGTAACATTTTACCTTTCCTTGGAGCTTTTCCTTGTTTTACCTCCTTTCTAACATTTTGTGTCTTAACACACTTCCCTCCAACATTGAAAACTGTAACCTGCTACACAACATGGCCTGAATCTTCTGATAGAAACCCTCAAGTGCTGTGGTAGACACAGTGACATGTCCACAGAGCAGAGCAGGTACATGATGACTAGAGCCACCCCTGAGATTCCCAAACCATATCGCCTGCTGTTAGCAAGAAGACTAAATTCTAAGTGTTCATGGACACACAGGCCCGTGGAGGTGTCCTGATGCGGGATTTACTGTGGAAGCTAGACAGTAAGATGGAAGACAGACAGCAAGTCATTGGTCAGGAGGGTAGAGAGCGAGCCTGTTGCATATGAAGTCAGTGGCTCTGTGTTAAGTTTGTGAATGCTTTACCCTGTATTTCACGGATACACCCTTGTGTTCTCTTTATTACTCTACGTACAGCAGTTTGAGAGTGCAGTGACTCCGAGGAGCTGAAATAAATGGCTGAAAGCTGTGAGTTTGATAGTCCATAGAAACTTTCAGATTTTTCTTTCTGTGTGGTGCCGAGGCATAAATTGTTAAGCTGATAAACTCAAGCCGACAGGCTACAGAGGGATTCTATCGAGAATGCCTTTTGTTGATCTGGGAAGAAAGTTTGGTGTTGAGTGTCAAGAAAAAGAGAGGAGCATGTAGTGGTACTCCCTGTCCCCAAGCTGTGATGGAAGGAAGGCGGAGGCATTCTGGCAGTATTCCACAAAGGATAAATGCAGTGTTTAGGGAGAAGGAGTTACACTGGCCAGGTCAATGGCTCATTTTACCTTGAGATGACAGAGACAGTTCTGACCAAATGAGGCCTGATACACAAAGGGACTCAACATGACAGAGACAAAAGTCCAGGCCAGGAAGCTAGGCCCATGGCTTCTACTGCCGATCCCCAGGCAGTGCCAAGGGTCAGATACCGGGGGTTGAGTCTGTTACTGTTAGAGAGGTAACAGTTGGCTTTTACACCTCAATCTGAGTGAAGCTCAGCCCACTTTATTCCTTATCTTTATTTCTGGTTACTAGTTCACAGCAACTTATTCTACCAAAGATGGCAATGTGCTATATATTTTCAAAAGTTAAAGGATTTTATATGTGTTTGCAATGAAATGAAGAATTGTTGAGGCATTAGATGTGTGCACCCAAACTTCAACATTACACAATGTTTCATGGGTACATATACCAAAATATTAGAATTACCTCATGAGTATTTCTATGTTTTCAGTTATCAGTTATAACTTAAAATTTTTAATTGTGCAGTTGGCTGTTGTCGGATCAATGTTCTGCACACTGATTTATATGATATTAGTACTTACTATAGATACATACTCACTGTATATTTTGGTTTTGTATGTACCATTTCTGCATGCACTGTTTATACATTTTCTTTAGACTCAGTGAATGGTTTTTCATCATCTTACACATGAAGTTTCCTTGAGTTTGGTCTCTTGTAGTAGATTTGTGTAGATCTGTTTTAGGCAGCCTCCCAGTGCTCTAGAGTGCTAAGAGTTATGGTTTCTGTAGGGATCTGAATGGGGATATCTCTCTTGGGCTCCTATAGTGAGCACTGGGTCCCAATTTGGGTATTGTTAGGAGAGGCTTAGGAGGTGTGGACTTGCTAGAGGAAGTATGTCACTGGGGGTGAGATTTCAGACCCAAATCCTCCCACCTTCCAGATTGCTCTCTTTGCTTATGGCAAAGGATGTGAACTCTGCATTCTGTTCTGACTGCAATGCCTGTGGCTTGCTGCCATGCCTCCATGCCGAGATGGACTCTTTCCCTCTGGAACCATAAACCAAAATAAACTCATTCTATAAATTGTGCTGGCCCTGATATTTTATCACAGCAATAGAAAAATAACTAATGCAGTCCCTTAGTGTGAGGGATGTGCCCAGGCTTTGTGAAGGGCAAGACCGGGCAGCATAGTAGGCACTGGGCCTGTGTATCCAGTCACAGGAACGACCAAGGAGCTGAGAAGGTCAGGTGACTCCCATGGGCCAGAAGAGGGAGACGGAAGGATCCGAAGGCCTCTTAATTCTAATACTAATGGTCTGTGCTCTCTGTCGTGTTTCTCACTGTATAACTCTTGGTGACTTGTTGACTTTGAAATTACTCCTAAAGCTCATATTTTCTAGACACCTTGTAGGTCTATTTAAAGACCTTCATGTAATTTGAGAAGAATCGATAAACCAATCAATTATGGAAATTAACACATCTCCTCGTGCTTCCTGTATAGAAAGTCATGACCACAAAGAACATTTCAGTTCTGTGTGGACCTGACATTGCTCCTCAGCTTAGGCTCCTTGCTTAAGATTTCTTTTTCTTTTTTTTTTTCTTTAAGTCAAAATCAATCAGAAGGCATCTATTTAAGTTGAGGTTAATGAACAAACTGATCAATTACAGAAATGAAAACATTTCTGATGCAGTTTATGGATGAAAAGCAAAAGCGACCAAGCAGTAATCTGCATATTGTCAGTTCTGAGCCCCATACACTTTGTGATGAAGATGCAGTGACACTGTCCTATGCTTGTAATCCAAAAGGGCTCGGTCTTCCCAGCTATTCCTTTCAAGTGGAGATTAAAGAAGGAAGAAGTTAAAAACCATGCCTTTCTCATTAGGCCTTATTTAAGGGATTAAAAGTCTTACAAGGAGAATAAACACCAAGAAAAACGATAGAACTTCCCAGGCCATGCATCTTCTGGCTTCTTTCTTGTCATTTGTATCAGACAACAGGCAAGGCCCTTCATCTACACTTTCATGTGCTCTGCTTTGAAGATAAGTGTATCACAAATGGACTTCCAGATGCCTAGAAACACAGCTTGCTTTGGAAGAAGTGAGAGCTGGGACAGGGCTGCTTGCCTTGGGCTGCCACCAGGGTTACTGGGGTGGTAAAGAGATGACTTATGAGGAACACTGGACTCAGTTAAAAGTTGATGCTATCACATGTTTTCCCAAGTCCATCCCTGTTTATTCCAGACTGTGATCTCTAGCACTTGTAAATGAACCAACAACGTGGACTTCTTCGGCTGTAGGCTGATGCTGGTCTTGTGTGTGGTGCCAGCATTTAGTTTACCTCTCTCAGGCTACCTTGTGTTCCCAGCCCAGAGCAATCTGTGGTGTTGAGACTTCTCAGAGGCCAACTGCAGGGATTAGTGGGAGAGCTTCGCTGATCAGAACTGTGGCTTGATGTGGCTGTTTGTGATGAAAAAATTGTCCTGTGGTGCTTCTGCCTTCGGTAGCAGAAGGCGAAGCACAATCTTCTTTCTGATGACTTTCTTGGTGGTAGCCAAGGCTTTCTGAGCCTTTCTGGCTCCCATACAAAGAGAGAGACACCAGCCTGTCTCCTACTCTGGAGGGATTCTCCTAAGTGATTATCAGGTACAAGGTCAAGATGTAGTTACTATGGATACAGATGGGGAGGTGTCAGCTCTTCATATGACTTCAAGAGTCCTACAGGGTGCTGTAAACAGCTGTAGTGCTGGCTCACAGGGCAGGACCACCACACAATCGGTGAGGGTCATAGACGTTTTTACTATACATCTCCTGTCAGCCTTTTAGAGGTTTGTGGTAGAATGACCTTTGGGGTGCCGGGAACTTAATGGGTGTTGTGGTTTAATGAGAAAACTTCTCATAGTCTTGTACGTTTGAACACCTGATTCCCAACAGAAGACACTGTTTGGGAAGGCTATGAAATGTCTAAGTGGTGGAGTTTGCTGGAAGAAGTCCCTGGGGTGGGTACTTCCCGTTCTCTCTCTCCCTGCTTCCTGTGTTCAGATGAAAGGTGATCAGTTTGTATCCTTAATTCAGGCTGCTTGCATGCTCTTCCTGCTGTGCCTTTCCTGCCATGGTGGGCTGCAACTACCCTTGGATTGCAAGACATACTCTCTCCCCTCTAAGTTGTCTTTCCTTAGGGCAGTCTATCAGAGTAACAGAAAAGCAACTGATATGGCAGGGAGTGAGGAAAATTTTCACTTTATGTTTCTTCAGCAACTAGATTATTAACACAGACACAGACACATTACACACACACACACACAGATACACACACAGAATAACTCCCTATCACCCCTCACCCCCCAAACTGTCACAAACCCGTGCATCTAACTTTAACATATGCATGTGGAGAACTTGCTGCCTTTCAGGTGTAATGTGCCTGGGGGAATACATCCTGCTCACAGCCAAGCTGCTAGCTACTGGCTGTTCAGTGTCACCGGGGGTCCAAAACTGCAATATACAATAGTGCTCATGCCTTAACATAACAAGGATAGCTTCTCAGACAGCCTGAATTCACAAACATGAACCAAACACCTCATTTCCCAAGCTCTTCAACACACGGCATCATACGTATTCGCATGATGCCTGTTAGATGAAGACATTTAGATTCTTATCATATTAGACAATATTGAATAGGCCATGGATTAATCTCATGCTTAATTTATGCTTTTAATGTTTCTTTAGATTCTAAATGCACTTTGCACTCTCATGGGGGTCTTTTTCTGAGACCAAGAAAATAGCCTGTTCTCAGTTCTCTGAAAATGAAGTCTCTCCCCTAATGAGTTGACAAATACCTTCATTAGCCTTCTCAGTCTGCCTCTAATCGGCTCAAAATTCAGCAGCGTAATGCTTCCGAGGATGCTCTTTCTCAGCATCTGAATAGAGGCATACAGGAATCTGATTCTCATTTCCCTGCAGATGGTCTGATTACAGAGGAATGAATGTGGCCTAACAAGCAGCACCACTGACTGTCTCTGATGCTGTCCTTTCACACCAGTGCTAATGGGTATCCAAAGCACAAACTGGAGGGTGATGAGAGAAGCAAGATGCTTGGGTGTCCCCAGCTGAAGCATCTGTCCCTGTCTCTGCGTTCTGCCATCTCCTGAAACACCTCGAGTGGAATTAAGCTCTGTCAGTTTTGCTATGACAGGCTACAGTTGATAGGCAATGGAATAAGGAGAAACCTTCTTATTATAGTTTTTTTTCCTATCAGAAAAGATTTCTTATTATACAGCAAACAATATAGAAAACTATCCACATCTCAGACCTGCTGCATCTTGAAGCCACATAACCTCTGAGATGGGGATATTTTTAGTCTCTCATTCAAATATTGTTTCTGTGATATTTTAACACACATATTTTTTTTTCTTAATAACTTGGACAAATAGAGCTTGTTTCCAGACCCAGAGTTTTTGTTTTTCCAGGCCCTGGAATTTTGTCTTGAAGTCAGCATTACACTAACATTTCCACTTATCCTGTCTAAGTTTGAAGCAGGATGTGTTCTCTCTTAAGGTCTCACATCGGAAGATAGTGGGTGCTGCATTTTATCTACTTTTGTATTTTCTTATTCCAGCATTGGTGAAGTATGTGTTAAAAACAGAAATGAGTGGTAAGGGTGACTGAGGTCACCGAAGGTGACAAATAAAAGTGGGGGGAGGGGCAAACACCAAGAAAGAATTGGGGCTCTGTGCAGGAGGACATACACAGAAGTGGCATACAGCTGGGTCATATGGTGGTTCTCTCTCTCTCTCACTCTCACTCTCTCTCTCTCTCTCTCTCTCTCTCTCTATATATATATATATATATATATATATATATATGTATTTATTTTTGAGGAAACACTACACTGCTGTCTGTAGTGGTTGCACTTGCTTGCATGTTCACCCAAATGTTTAGGATGCCTTTTGAAAGTAATTCTCAAAGGGCAGCTCTGTCTTCCTTTAAATAAGGGCTTAGCAACCCTCCCCAAGGACAGAGCTGCAAGCATGAGCTTAGCGCTCTCCGATTTTGACATTCAGGTAACTGGGCTAAGAGTAACCATGAAGAAACATTCAGGAAATGAACACAAGTCTCTCCTGATCCCCAAACCCACAGAGCACTTAGCCGTTGTCAAGAGGCCCAGCTGGCAAGCAGTGAATTCTGAACGGTCAGCTCTCTTTACCTGGATAGGTTGATGTCAGGCAAACTCTGGGGCAAATAGGCTTAGAAGAAGGTGAATACAGGCTTTTGAGGAAGGCTTTTCCTGGGCCATGTGCAGTGAGTGTCTCCCACCAAGAGAGAAGACAAGGGTGGACTGTGAAGCCACAGGGCATAGTTTACATCCAAACCAGGGTTATAGCTCAGGCAGGCTGATCACACTCCAGCTAGCTAACTGTGGTTTGGTTTGTATGAAACATAGGAGAAGGGAGGAATGTAAGTCATATTAATATTCATTGTGACTGCTCACATACATGTTGTGGTTTAGGCAGAAGAGATATCTAGCGAGCTTTGCCTGGAGGTGTGTAATTCAGTCCTCAGAGGTCAGACTCTTTCTGCAACCTGGGTGGTCAGCACACCCTCACTTAAGGCCAGAGACACAAGCTGCTGGAGTATAATGGTTTCCAATGTAGCACCCATTACCCCACAGCTCATTCACTTCACCTGCCCCCATGGGCCAAACGGGAAAGGCTGCATCTCATGTGATGCTCTTCTGCTGCAGATGCCTTGTTAATTTCCTGTGTGTCGAGAGTCCCTGCACATAGCATGGAAGCAATTGCATCCTCAGGCGGGTGCCATGCACCTGTAAATCAGGCTGTCTCAAGAGTTCTTGGTGATCCATCAGGCTGCATTGTAGGTGGGAAGTAATTTGCTTCCTCTGTTGTTTTTGATTCATGTTAATCATCCTCTACAAGTTGAAGTTATTTATCTCAATGGTGCTGGTAGACAACTAGTTGAAAGAGAGATTATCAGAAGAAAGATGTTCCCTGCTTGGAAACTGCAGCGCCTAGAACAGGGGTCTCAGGAGATAAATTTGAGCAGCAGAATGCCCGGAGCTGGAGGGATTAATTAAAACACATTTCTAGAAGGAACTGAGAGGTGTTTGTAAACAAGTTCTTCTCTCTCTCTCTCTCTCTCTCTCTCTCTCTCTCTCTCTCTCTCTCTCTCTCTCTTAAATAATAATTATTATCAGGGAGCAAAGCAGAAGAAAGGCCACCTGAAGAATTTACTTCAAGCTACTCTCTAGATAGGCCTGGAGTAAGCAGTTTGTTCTTGTCTCCACCACGAGGAAAAGGGCATTTGGTTAAAATATCATGGGTGAATTTGGGTATATTTTTAAGGTAACCAGTGGCTTTAAAGATGGGCTTGCAGAAGCACTTCATGCCAACAGAGAGGAGAGTGCACTCCACAGACACGGCACCTTCTGCTTGCATGCTTTATTTATGACACAGATGGCTAGCTGCAAGCAAAGATGTGGCTACCACGTTACTTTACATGCTGGAACAGCTTGCCAGCCCCTTAAAACTTTTTAAAATTTACTTTATAAAATGTTTTATTATTTTTTCCTTTGAAAAGACCCTGTCACTGTTCTCTCTCTCTCTCTCTCTCTCTCTCTCTCTCTCTCTCTCTCTCTCTCTCTCTCTCTCTCTCTCTCTCTCTCTCTCTCTCTCAAAACTCTTACTCAGATCCCGGTGTCTGATGTGAGAAGGACCCAGTACTTGTTAAATTCATTGTGCAAGGTTTAGTAAAGACATTTTAATTCAAGTACATCATGTACTTTTACCACATTCTTCTACCATTACCTTCCCTGCCCCTTCTCCCTCGTGCTTGCCCTTCCTTCCTCTTTCCTTCTGCCTTCCTTCTACATTCTAAATAGTTTCCCCTCTACTTGAGACGTGTGTGTGTGTGTGTGTGTGTGTGTGTGTGTGTGTGTGTGTTTGTGTGTGTGTGTGTGTATCCCACATGTATATAAATCTGGATTCTGCCTATGAGAGTGTTCAGGAGAACATATTTGTTTTTCAAAGTCCATTAGTCATTTTTCTCATTGCTGTGACTAACTACCTAACAGAAACAACTTAAGGCAGAGTTTTTGGGTTTGGCTTCAGTGCATCAGTTACAATGGCAGGGAGGAGTGCACAGTGGTAGGGTCTGTGCTGGGATTCTCACCTCTACCCACACATTTCCCTCACAGGTTCCTTGACTCTCAAAGTCGTGCTGGAAGCTTGGGATGAAGCATAGGACCCACTGGGCAACATTTGAGATTTAACCTGTAACTTTGAGCCTGGCTCATTGTATTTAATGCAATGCTTTTGGGGCCCCTTATTATTTCAGCAGATATTATAATTATTCTTTTTTATGGCTGAGTAAAACCCACAGTGTGCATTTATCATATTTCATCATTCTTCTGTTGTAGGGCTTGTAGGCTGATTCCATATGCTGGTGGCACTGAATAGTGTATGTCTGTGGTATTTTGACTGCGGTAGGTTTACATCAACTAGACTGTCTGGAATCACCTGAGAATGCCTTTGGTTGATCATCTTCATTTTATTAACTGATGTGGGAACATCTGTATTAATTGGGGTAGGATGATTTCCCCAAGTGGTGGATCTTGAATTTTTCTTTTCCTTTTTTCTTTTCTTTCTCTCTTTTTTTGTTTCTAGACAGGATTTCTCTGTGTAGCTTTGGAGCCTGTCCTGGAACTCATTTGGAGATCAGGCTGGCCTTGTGCTCACAGAGATCTGCCTGCCTCTGCCTCCCTAGTGCTGGGATTAAATGGAGAAAGTGACTGGTCACTAGTCTGCCTTCCTTCGCCTTCTGTTTCCTGATTGTGGATTTGATGTAACCCGCTGCTTCAGGCTGTTGCTGCCTTGTCTTCCCAGACATAATGGACATACCTTGAGCTATGAACCAAAATAAATCCCTTCCTCCTGTAAGTTGCCTTTGCCAAGTCTTTTATCATGGCAATAGGAAAGAGACTAAGACACTGACTTAGAATTAAGTCTGTACCTAGGAGTGGTATGGCTGGCTCATGTGGTAGTTATATTTTTATTTTATTTCTTTAAAGATCATCTATACTGATCCCTATAGTTACAATAAATACTCATTGTTGACTGAGCCAGTGAGAAAACTAAGTTATAGAAAGCAAGTTACTTACATATGTTAGTATTCAGGCATCAGTACTGGGCTGCCCTTGGGGTTCTGATTGGATACGGCCTCAGGTGCAGCCACTAAGAGTGCCATCAGTGCACATTCACTACCTTCTCTGTTTAAAGGGCCATGCCCCCCCCATCTGCCTGTCAGTTTCTCTCTCCCCCTCTCTTTGCTTCTCTGCCTGTTTCTCTGTCCTGCCCCCTCTCCCTCCTCTCTTTTCTCTTCTGCACCTGTCCCCAGAGACCAGTCTACCCTTTCCACTTCCCCTTTTTCCCTACTCCCTTTCCCCTAATTAAAGAAACCACCCTCCATGTGAGCTCTGTCGCATGGCTTATTTCTCTCTCGAACCACTTTTAAAATTACAACATAAATTACAGTAAAGTAATAAACTCCAGGTATAGGAGTTTGGCTGTAGAATTTGACCAATTGAGAATTGAATTCTCTCTTAGGACCCCAGGTCTAAGTCCTTGACTTCCAGCTCCTTTTTTATTTTATTCTATTTTTTTTTATAAATAAAATAATAGGGATGGTAAGTTTGCTTTTCTATTGACTGACCAACCATATAACATTCTGGGTGTGCTTGCACATTCCACATCTCTGTGAGTTATGCCTCCTAAGGCTGTGTGTTTAAGCCAAGCAAGCGATTGACTGGATTCAGTCAGGACCTTGAGAAAGACCAGGAAGTCGATAACCAGGGTGTAAGGTTCATGGGAGTAGTGCTTCCCTCTGCTACAGCCTTTAGCATTTGTGTCTGAAAGCAGTTTGCTCTCTTGAAGGGAAACTCCATCATTGTTTCTGCTGTGATATAATGATTGTTAACCCGAATTGCTGGCCTGTTTTTGATACCAAAAGTTATCATATATTTAAAGGACAAGTGCTCTTTCAATTACTCTATATCATACATTCCCTTTAGAGAAATGATTTGGTATTTTGCAGGGGGAGGTGAATAAGCCATCTCTGGAAATACTTGTTTCTTAGACTCTATGACTATTCCTGCTTCAGTTCTTAGGAAAACTCTGATCCTCTCTGGGCTGCTTGCTGTGGTAAATACGAGAATTGAACTCCAGGCCTCATAGTTTAGTGGTAAGAGGGTAGCCCACTCACGGGAAGTGGACCCCAGCACCACAGAGTCTTTCACTACTTTAAAGAACGTTTGTGTCACCTCCGTCTGTAGTATGACCTTTATAGGTCACTTAGCCTGCCAGTGTTGAGAGCAAGTAACTGTCTCTCTCTGTGAAGTCTGGAAGGGCCCGCTCACAGCAGGGAGTAGCCTGAAGAGCAGAGTCATATTAAAAGGAACTTGTCTGCAGCAGCAGGGTTACCACATCCTAAGGAAGATGGATGCCTGTGTTTAATAATACCATGAAGTCACAACAAAACAGCTTGCTAAAGTTTGAGCAGGACGTCTCTGAGTATTATTTCATGTATTTGCTTTAATTTCCCCTAATTTTTTGTTTCTCTTTTCTTATTTTTGAGAATATACATTACATTTCTCCTCATCTTTACTCCTTGCAAACCCTCCCACATATGCCTTCTTGCTCTCTTTCAAATCCACGGCCTCTTTTCCATTAATATTTATTACCTGCATGTATACATACATGCATACACCTGATAAGTCTATATACATGCTTCCAGGGCTGATCGTTTAGTATTGGATAACAAATTGGTACTGAATTGGACTTCTATAATCTCTTTTTTTAGATTTTTATATTAGTAGTGGTGAACATGAATCATTTGGTTGGTTAAGAATTGCTTTATTATATCAGGAAAATGAGACACAAAATATTTGTTTGCTTATTTATTATTAGTTTTGAGGTACAGTTTTGTGTAGCTTTGTCTGGCATTGAACTTGCTATACAGTCTAGGATGGTCTCAGGCAATTCTCCTGCCTCTGGTTCTGAAGGCATGCAATTAACACTATAGTTAAGATATACTTCTGGGCATGCATTCCTTCTTTTCACAATTTACTGTGATAAGGGACATGATTGCTTACTCCAGTTTCATTATGATGAAACTCTCATGCTCTGATTACTGAGACCCAGGGAAACTAAGGAGCTGGGACTCTGGGAGGAACCCTGTCATTTTGCCTTCCCTTGGGTGACAACTGATTTTTGAGTGATGAGGCTCTGGAGAGCTCAATTGGGGACAATGTCATTTATCCTGGATTCTTTCAGTACAGAGGGAGACTTTGGGGAATGGGGTGAGTGGTGGTGGGGGAGTGACAGTACTAAATCCTGGTGCTTGGGATACCCATATGAGTCTCTATCTGGCCTGGTGTCCAGCTCAGTGTCTGTACCATGGAGACTCCCTGAACTGATGGGCATAGCTGGGGGTTACCAGGGGCAGGGCTCTAGCACGGCTGGGATAAGCCATGATATGGCTGTCTGGGAGTTATATCCCTCATCTGTAAAAACCAAGATTTCATATTCAATCCATAGCCTTTAGTCCATCCAGGGAGTTCTGAGAGCTGGAGACCTTTCTCTATGAAGGTGGTGGTGATGGCAAGCCTGGCCTTTTATGACAAGTTTAAACATGAGTAGCTCTAGACTGGACTCTTATGGCATTGGTGTCTCCAACCAAAGTTTCCATTTGAAGAAGACTTTACATCTGCAACAGATGTGTTCCAGGACAACACAAGAGTCTGTGTTTTCTCACCTGTGGGAAGACAGAGAAGCACACCTTCCTGTCCTGGGTTATGCCATCTTCATAGAAGAGGAACATTGGGCTGCCTTGGTCTAGCATGTCTTACAAACACTCATGTTTGAACAGGACTCAAGAAGGATGGCTGAAAAACAGGTTTAGACATTGCCTTAGTCTACAGCTTGATATTTCACATAAGAGACATTAATGTTTCCTGGTTTCTGAAGTGCAAGAAAAAAGATGCCATTTCATAAAAAATATATATTAGAATAACACCCACGATCACAGGGGCATGGCAACAAATAACCTATATCTGATGGGAGCCATTTCCTCTCGCTGTCACACTGTCACTAAGGCATTAAAAATAAGCATTTTAATAAAGAAAACAGCATTAAATTCCAGCAGGCTAGACCATTACTTCTAATGAGAATCCTTAGAATGAAGAACCAAAACTTAATTGGTTAAAAAAAGATTAATAGTTAATTATTTGCCTAGGAAGGAAGATAATTAAAATAAAATAAACACCTGTGGTTGTGCATGAAGGCAAGGATCCAGGGAAAGGAGTCCCCGTCTTTTGGAACCCAGAACCAAGACACTGAGGCCTGTCTTTGCCCTTAGGTCAGATGATGGACAGTATGGATTATAGACAGCCTTTTCACTCCAGTTCTGTGTTACCTTGACTACAGAGCCATGGCCAACCAGACTCTCTGCTGGGGCCTATTGCCTTCTGGAATTGCTTGTTGATGACTTTTGATAGGTGGCTCTCATTTCTTGCTGAGATTTTTAATCAGAAATGAATATGCATCAAGGAACCCTGTGTGCACAGCAAGTCCCACTTAGTCAGACTGCATGAGCAGATTGGTATTTCTTTTTTCATTTTTTTTTCTTTTTAATCAATGGCCTCTTCACTGAGGATCAGTGAAATGGTACATATCTGAAAACCCCACTACTTGGAAGGCTAAGGCAAGAGGATGGAGAGTTTAAGGTCAGCCTGGACTATAGAGCAAGACCTTGTGAGATAGACAGACAGACAGATAGATGGTAGATAAGATAGATGATAGATAAGGTAGGTGTTAGATGGATGGACGGATAAATAGAGATGACGGATGCATGGAGAGATGGATGGATGGATGGATGGATGAATAAAGATGGATGGATGAATGTTAGGTAGGCAGGTAGCAGTTGTAGTTCAGTAGAATAGTATTTGCCTACTATGTGCAAGGTTCTAAGTCTAGTCCTCAGCTTGATCATATTGTATGACCTTTTTATGTGTGTGGGTGAACACAATTTTTTAATATTTCTTTAAGGATTTTTGTGCCTATAGTCATCAAAGAAATTCATTTACAGATTTCTTTTTCCTTGTGTTCTTATCTGAACTTTATTTCTGGGAAACATTGGCTTTATCAGACATGTTTGAGAGTGTTCCTTCAAAGTCTATTTATAGATAGCTTGAAGAGCATTGGTGTTAGTTCAACTCTAGGAATCAAGCAGTCATTCCATGTGGTCCTGGGCTTTGTGTTATTGGGAAACCTGTTTTTATTACTTCAATATTTTCTGCTTGGCATAAATAGATGAAGTTTTTTTTATACCTGTTTATTATATTTTAATGATTTTATATGTAAAATAGATGCATTTATTTTAGATTTTATAATTTGTTTATATATATATATATATATATATAGGGTTTCATATATTATTTCATATAGTAGTCCCTAGTTGTCTTTGGATTTCAGCAGTATGTATTACAATAATTTCTTTTTCACCTGTAATTTTATAAATTTTATTTTCCTTTTCTTTTGATTAAGAGCTCACAGTTCATCAATCATGATTTTTCTTTTCAAAGAACTCTTTGTTGCATTCATTGTATTGTTCTTTCGGGTTCAATTTAATCAAAATAAACTCAATATTTATTATTTTTCCACTCTATTATTTTTGAAATTATCTTTTTCTCTAAGACCTTGATATGTATCTGAAAACTGTCATTTTTTTTTAAATGTAACCCCCACGTTCTAAACTGTTGTCTTATAATGGCTTTTGCTGTGTCCCACATGCTCTTGTGATGTTTTCCTTTCCCTTTGATTCTAGGACTTCTACAAGCTTCCTCTGGCTTCCTCATTTATCTATTGTTCATTTGAAAGTGTGTTCTTCATGATGGCTCACTTGGTAAAGTGCCTGCTGTGTAAGTAACAAGACATGAGTTTAGACCACAGAGTACATGTTTGTAACCTCAGCCTTTGGGACAGAGGAAAGTGTGGGAAATGGTGGCCTCTGAAGCTTATTGGCTAGTCAGACTAACTTAGTTAATGAGTTTTAGGTTCACTGCGAGACCCTGTCTCAAATAAAGAAAGGTGGAGAATGAGTGAGAAAAAAATGCATGGCATCAACTTCAGGCTTCTACATGTATGTGCACATATGTATGTGTGCACTTGGACACACATGCTTCCTACCACACCATTAATACTCAGTACCATGCACACATACTAAAAGACATATATTGTTCCGACTCCATATGCTTGTACATGTTCTATGGTATATATCTTATTGCTGACTTCTATTTTTATTTTGTTATAATTTGGTAAGGTGTTAGAAATCACTTTAACCTTTTCTGATTGTTGTTATTTACTTTCTGACCTAAAATGAGATCTATTTTAGAGAAAATTTGATGAGCTTGATAAGAATGCATATTTCATGGCTGCTGGGAGAAGTTTCTATAAGTGTCTCTTACATTCATTTCAATTTTGGAATTTATAAATATTCCTTTTGAACCTTCTCTATTGATGTTAGCAGTTTATTGAAACCATCCATTAGTTTCGGGCACAATGCAAGGGTGCTCCGCACATATGTGCTGAGCTGAATCCTCTCCCCCAGCTCTATTCCCACTCTGATAAGCAAACTCACATCAATATTGAAGGTCAGGCACTCTGTTTTTATTCTTTAAGACATACTGGGGCAAAGGCGAGTAATGTAATGAAGGGGAGAAAGGATTGTAGAGATTTAAAAGTTTATTTTTTTTTAAGAGAAAAGAGTTTGAATTCACCAGCTTCACACATAGTATAGTCTCCATCAATTTTGTCACAGTTACATGTACTATGAATATTTGTTTTTTTATTATTTATTTATTTTTCTTATTTTACATATCAATACCAGTTCCCTCTCCCCTCCTCCTCCCTCTTTCCTATGTCCCCCAACCACCCTCCCATCCTATTCTCCCCACCACCCTGCTCAACAGGAGGGTGATGCCTTCCAGGAGGGATCAACAAAATCTGTCAAGTCATTTGGAGTAGGGACTAGGCCCTCCCTTCTGCCTCCAGGCTAAGGGGATATCCCTCCATGGGGAATATGCTCCCAAAATCCTTTTGTGAACCAGGGATACATCCTGGTTCCACTGTCAGAGATCCCTTAGACTGCCTAGGCCTTTTAACTGAGACACATGTTCAGGGGGCCTGAGTCAGTCCAATGCTGGTTTCCTAGCTATCAGTCTGGGGGTCTATTAGCTCCCCCTTGTTTAGGTCAGCTGTCTCTGTGGGTTTCTGTAGCCGGTCTTGTCCCCATTTTTCTTATCACTCCCCACTCTCTGCATTTGAATTCCAGTTCGGCTCAGTGTTTAGCTGTGGGTGTCTGCTTCTGTTTCCATCAGCTACTAGATGAGTGCTCTATGATGGTAGATAAGGTAGTCATCAATCTCATTATCAGGGAAGGGCATTTAAGGTAGCCTTTACACTGTTGCTCATTTCTCTAGAGTCAGTTTTCTCTTCAAACCTATAATGGCTCCCTCTTTAATGATCTCTCTCTCTCTCTCTCTCTCTCTCTCTCTCTCTCTCTCTCTCTCTCTCTCTCTCTCACTCTCTCTCATCTATTCCTCCCCTGATTCAATCTTCCTAGTCCCACATGCTTTCCTTTCCTCCTCTTCTCTTTCTCCTAGCTCCCTCTCCACTCACTGCCCCCCCCCAATATGCTCAGGAGACCTTTTCCTTTCCCCTTCTGTGAGGGACCTTGTATGAATCTCTTAGGTTCCTCATATCCTAGTTTCTCTGGTGGTGAATTATAGGCTGGTGATCCTTTGTTGTATGTCTAAATCCATATATGAGTGAATACATACCATATTCCTTTTTTTTTTGTGACTGGGTTACCTCATTCAGGATAGTTTCTTCAAGTTCCATCCATTGGCCTGGGAATTTCAAGATTCCATTGTTTGTTTGTTTTTCCCTGCTGAATAGTATTCCATTGTGTAGATGTGTCACATCTTCTTTAATCATTCTTCAGTTGAGAGGCATCTAGGTTGCTCCCAGGTTCTTGCTATTACAAATAATGCTGCTATGAACATAGTTGAACAGATGTTCTTGTTGCATGAATGTGGATCTTTTGGGTATATGCCTAAGAGTGGAATTGCCAGGTAGATTGATTCCCATTTTCCTGAGGAACTGCCATATTGATCTCCAAAATGGCTGTACAAGTTTGCACTCTCACCAGCAGTGGAGGAATGTTCCCCTTTCTCCACATCCTCTCCAGCATAAGTTGTCATTGATGTTTCTAATTTTAGCAATTCTAGTAGGAGTAAGATGGTATTGTTTTGATTTGCATTTGAAAGCTAATGATGTTGAGCACTTTCTTAAGTGTCTTTCAGCCTTTTTGATGTCCTCTATTGAGAGTTCTCTCTTCAGTTCTGTACCCCATTTTTTAATAGGTTGTTTGATGTTTTGGTGACTAGTTTCTTGAGTTCTTTGTACATTTTGGAGATCAGCCCTCTGTCAGATGTAGGATTGGTGAAGATCTTTTCCCAGTCTGTGGGGTGTCATTTGGCCTTGTCTACTGTGAATATTTAATTAGAATCTATTAACATGTACTCTTCAGAGCGTCAAACCTTCAAGACCACAAAAGGCATGTGAGGCTGGGATCTAAAATTCACAGAGCTTGAGACCTATCTGGAAGTATAGATTCCCCTCTTTCTGCTGTTTATGAAGGCTATGAGTGAGTGGTTATGTGGGAATATGTATGCCATGGGACTGGCCTCACTACATGCCAAGTAAGCATCCAAAGGAGCCCATAGGCAGACGTGTACTTGGGGTCTGGAGGACTGGTTCCTAGTTTCCTTGATGTACGTGTTATTCTCTGCGTTTCTGGATCTCTTGTATCAAGAAAGAAGTCTAGCTTTGGTGCCTGTTGCTGGCCACCTGTCTTGCATGTTACATCATGAAGGAGTAGAGAGTAGTCACAGTGTCTTGTGATCCCAAGGTTCCTTGGGACTTCTTGTTCACACAACAGAAGCCAGATTCATTCAACTCCATTTATTCATCTTAAAGCAGCCTCTAACGCCTTCCATTTTCAGGGTGAGGAACCAGATTGAAGTGGAGCCAGAACCTCACATATCTGCCTGACCTTCTAACCAGGAGCCAGATAGAAAGGTACCAAGGATAATCACCTGGTATGTTCTTCATCAGGCTGTTATAATGAGATCACAGTATCTACTGGGCAGCAAGATGTGGTAGAATTAAACAAGACTAAGTATTAATTGCTTTCTTGTTCCATTTGAACTTTTATAAAACTGTCTGGAGGTAGGTGCTTCAAGGGGGATGCTATGGTAACCCCCATGTCCCTGGCTGCTGGAGTGCTATGGGTAGGCGTCTTTTAAGTGGAGACATCCAGTGTTATTTTCCAGTTTCTGAGATGATGGTACCACCTTCCTTAATTGTGTGGGTAATTGAAACATCCTACTTCTCTTGAATTGAGTGTGCATGTGTCCATTTGTACATTTGTACATATGTAGGAGAGGGGCTTGTTGAAGGGACGAGGTGATGACAATAATACCTTATACCTAAACCTAAAAAAAATTACTCGAGTGGAGAATAGTGTATTTATGAATAATAAGAGGGAAGCATGTTTTGAAATGTGTCTCATTTAAATAAAAATGCATGCCTCTTTTTTATACCTCTGTGTGCAACTTCATAAAAATGGGACTTGGAAATGAGAATTCATCCAGGAAATTATATAAACAGTTCATGTGGATGACTGGTTCTTTTTCTCGCTTTATTTATAAAGTGTCCTTCCCACTTGCTCTGCAATGAGAACTCAGGGGAAAAAATTAATTATGTAAATAATGGGGCAAGTAGAAGTCACAGAACAAGCCAGCGAGACCCAACTAAGTGCCACAATCGCGATTCAGTCTGTGGATAGTCTAATGCTGATGTGATGACATCTTGTTGAGCTGACTCAGGGCACTAGGATTCTTGGGAAATACAACCATATTCAGCATCAAGTGTGAAATAGAAAACATGGGTAGACAAACAGAATCAGTATCTATTTTAAATTAACTTCCAGAACACACCACCAGCATTATTTCCTCAAGGATTTCAGCTGCATGCCAGCCTCTCAGCAGAAATTTGTTTCATAAAACTGACATTCATATGACATGCACATCTCGATTAATACCTACAATTCAGAGCAAAAATAAAAGCCCCACACAAGGCAGCTGCATTTCCTTCATACAGGTGCTATTATTTAAGTTAGTGCAAAATGGGGTGTTGTCTTTGTGTGGAGTGTTGTTTCACAATTCGGAAAATTGTTTTAAACAATTGTCCGAATAAAACAAAGTTTAAGATTAAAAAGAAAGAAAAAGGAAGAAAGGTAAATCTCAACATGCAAGCTGCAGTGTGACACAGTGACTCATGCAGTAAACTCCTTTATACATACATCCCTACATGCAGACATCCATTTCTAAGAGTCATTGCTTTGGTTTGAGGCCGCAGGCCTTGCTACACCATGGATACTGTGCCCTCAACGGGACTCAGAAAGACAGAATGATGTTTTCTTTTTAAGTTAGCTTTGCTGCTGACAGGTCCAGAAATATAGTTTGTGTAGAAATTCAAAGTTAAAATTACTGGTTCCACTGGTTGTAACTAAATATTGAAATCCAGTCATTGTAAGTCACAGGCTATAAAAAGGATTTTCAAATGTGGCTTGTTATTTTTCGGTTGGTAATGAGAGCCTATATCTACAGTGGTTTCTCTATGTGACCTGGACAGTTCCACAATCACATCCATGCAGTCAGTCACTTGGTTAATGGAATACTCTGTAGTTTGGCTCCAGAAGCCCATCATGTCCCAACAAGCATTGTAGATCTTTCCTGGTTCCTGGTGCAGATTTGGAGACACAATGTTACCTACCTCTTCTGGCAGTGAAAGGAAGATGTTACATGAGACACCTGGGAGATGATCTTGAGGCCACATGCCAAATGTAGGACAGATTGTAGGATGTAGGTTCAGTGTCACCGTCTGAGACTGTGAAGCAGATAGCTCGTGGCTTCAATCATATTCCACGTTGTCTCCATTCCTGGATTTAGGATATGCAGAGATGGACAGATCTTAGGAAGTGATCATTGGAAAATGTCAGCTTCAGCAGCTGCTCTGTATGTATGGGTCTTTCCTACATGGAGATCGTGGCCCTGGGCACTGTGATCACTGTTCTAGAAGGAACTGTTCCAGTTCAGTAGGCAGGGACGAACATAAACAGTTGGCTTTCCCCTGGCAGGAACAGTGATACATGGCTTCCATTTGCCTCGGACACATTAGAGTCTGTCAAGCTCAGGCTGGAATTTAATGCACTGGTTATCTGGCTGACTGCATATCAGAGGAAGCCTTCTGGCTCTCTCTGGAGTCTTCATGCTGATGGGACTTTCGTGGCTCACATTCTAGGCTATGCAGTGAGGGATCACAGCGGATGCAAGGCATGCTGCATAGGAACTGAGTGGTCACCAAGTTCAGCAAAACTTCTGAGGTTCCAGAAGGCTGGAGAGCACTGCATATAGTCATAGATGACCGCAGCTTGCTGCACACTGCGCTCAGTGATTAGAAATAAAGAGCACCCAAACAAACACCTCGTTTAAAGACAAAGTATGCAATGAGTGCACACTTAGTCAATTACTTCTAATGTTAGTAAAGAAAGAGGGAGAAGACAGAGAGAGAACAGAGGAGAGACAGGGACACCATCTACATTTGCCAATCATGTGTTTTTCTGGTAAGAGTTGTTCAAGTTGAGACAGGTGGACATGCTTCAGGGCTATCATGTGTAGGCTCCATTACTCTTTTACCATAGAGATCATGCCCTTCACTCTGGACTGGGTACTCACACTAGGACTCTATTTATGAAGGCCCTTGTTTGTTGAGCATCTTTGCTTCCTAAAGAATTGCTCAATAACCTTTATTTATTGTTATTGTTGAGTTTAGCACCTATGTTACCTGTGATGGCTTTCATTTCAA